>JAVHYY010000050.1:0-85852 GCA_035221665.1 Okamejei kenojei | reverse complement strand
TGCAAGAGTACCCAAAACCTCTCTTATCCACGGCTGTTCTTAGAGAAATATTCAGGTTCCATGGTAATATTAGATCTGAGGCTTTAAATTGCTTTCCAATTGGAAACAGTTCTATTCATAAGGGTTCAGCCAACTTGGTCCAGATGTTACGGTTACGTGGCGAGTCAAAGGAGATGATATGTGAGGCTCCCCGGGAGCACAATCGTTAAATCAGGTTCAAGAATAGCTACTACCAAAACCATCAGGCTCGGGAAACACCACAGAGTGGCTAACCACAGTTATGAATTTATATGCCAAGACACAACGTAATTCGGACGCTGAAATCGGAATCTGAAGTCGTGATACCACTGTCAGCTACAATGTTCTCTGAAAATGCAGCTGCCCGCGCAGTTTAATGTTACCACCCAACCGCCCGGCTTGCTCCAAACGCTATGGGATTTCACCCTCTTGGTCGGCAAGTACTGCCAGCACTTTGTGTCATAAACGTTACATAATTGTCTATGGCGGGGGTTATACAAAGGATTTGTTTGTATTGTGGCTCTTGGTTTGTGGCCATTAAATTAAGCTGAGTTAGTTTTTGGTATCTTATGTTATGGAGGAATGTGGTGGAAGTGTGGAATGTGTATAAAATCAGGTAATTAATAGATAGGGTAGACACGCGAATCTCTGAGCAGAGTAGGTGAGTCGAGGACGGGAACCAGGTTTAAGCTTAAGGGGAAGATTTAATAGGATGTGAGGGTACGTTTTTCACGGAGTGTTAGTGGGTTGTACAGAAATAACGAAAAGAGCTTGGGTGAAGACTGGATATGTAGCAAGGGTCAAATTCAGAGAAAATTGGGAAGTATCGTGTTTGGAGGCGTGAGGACGAAAAGGCGTATGACAATGCTGCGCAAAATTGTCAAACAGTGTGATCAGATTAATCAGAACTTACCTTCTCGTCCAGCGTTGTGTAGGCGTGGAGATAGCAAACACATATTAAGCGCGAACGAATGATCCCCCAAATAATTCGCGAAAACCTCAGTTTGGCATTATCCAAAGCCACCAATATCCTTCTTCAGATACGGGACACATAACTGCTCGCGATATTCCAAATGTGAATGAAAATCAGTAGTGCCTCTAATAAAAATCTACTATTTACTTAGATCCTGTTTTCATATTCTAGTCATCTCGAAATGAATGCTTAAATTTAACTCGTTATCACCTCAAAGACGATTCACTCTGCAAAAATTCACATTTTGGAATTCCCGCAACCAAACATTCCAAATATTTAGCACCTCTATTTCTGGATCCTCTCCTGATTTGAATAGTCGACATCGTATCCATCGCCAAAGTGCATGCCGTTAGAGTGTGCTGTGTAGTATTCCAATCTGCCATCAATTCCAGCATCCAGATCGTAAAAATACAACTCGGGAAAAGTAGTGGACCAACATTGACCATAGTCAAGGCAGCATGCAGAAGAACGATCACGTTATTCCATAATATTGACGGATACGGACAGCCTATCCTCTATCCCATGTATGCCTTTAACTATAACCAATACTCCATTCTTATTACCGCTTCGCGTCATACACGTTTAATCCCCCCCCCCTCCCGCCACTCCCCCGCGAACCACCCCCGCCCCCCGACCCCCACCCCCCACCCCCCCCCACCCCCACAAACCCCCAACACCCCCCACACCAACCACCCAACCCCAACCCCCCCAACCCAAACCCAAAATTTGAAGGAGGAAGCAGTATTCTGACGTTCCTTTCACAATCTGCTTGCTACGTTCCAAAGAATATCAAAACAGAAGGTTCAGGCAAGAAGCACCCACCCCCCCCCCCCACACCCACCCCCCCCCCACCCCCCCCCCCCCCACCCCCCCCCCCCCCCCCCCCCCCCCCCCCCCCCCCCCCCCCCCCCCCCTGCTGACTTCGCCGATTTTATTATGTGCTTCAATGTAACTGGAACCTCATTTTGCTAATGGTCTCTAAAATCTTACCAACTATTGAATTCTTGCTAACCACCTTATCATTACAACGGGCTTATAAACTTTCCCATACAATCATGGAATTGATCCACGCCCCCTGCATGTGAAAGCCAGGGAAACAATATATTTCTTATTTCCAGGAAACAGAGGGAGGTCGGCAGGAGAGTAGATGGCCTGTGAGTGAAGCTGGACCCACTGTAAAAATTTCACAAACTGAAATTAAACGACAGCTGCCAGAACGCTTGAAACTGATCTCGACAGGGGAAAATATGAACCGCAAGCAGCAAAAAGCGGGCGACCAAAATTGAAAACTAAAACTGTTCTTGAATTAAATGAAAGTAAAACGTAGAAGGGCGAGGCCCAGTGAAGAAAAAACAACTCTTAATACATAGAGCGCAAAGCATTTATCTCGGGTTGAGCAAATTGCACTCAAAAGATGACCTTCAATTTGTTAAGCACAGAAGGCTGTGCAGGCCAAGTCAGGGGGGAAATTAGGCAGCGATAGATAGATTTTTGATTAATCGAGGCGTCAGACGTTATTGTTATTGTGGAGAAAGCAGGAGAATTGGGTTCGCAAGGTGAGATAGTTCAGCCATCATTGAATAGCGGAGTAGGCTTAATGGGTCGAATGGCCTAATTATACTCCTATCACATGGCCGTATTACCTTATGCCTTAAATGCCAATACATCACTGTTGATCCTTAACCATACCTAGGAAGCGATACATTTCAGTCAAGCTCTGAGGAAAATGACTAGTTCTATTGTTTTAACGCGAAGAAGCAATTAAAACATGTTAGAGAATCGGGTAAGGTAATTTGGTTCGTTCACCGGATCCCTACTCTCTGAATCAGCTCCAGTATTATTCCGTGCTCGCTTTGACTGTTCACACAGCGTGGGATATTTCCAATGTCCCTTTCATGATCAGAGTTTGACCTCGCGAATATTCGTCAGTGAATTTCACCACGGTGGCGCAACGGTAGACCTGCTGCCCGACAGCGCTGTTAGCACCTGAGACCCGAGTTCGATCCCGACTCCGGGTGATGTCTCTACGGAGTTTGTGTGTTCTGCTCATAATCTGCGTGGGTTTTCTCTGAGATCTAGGGTTTCTTCCCACACTCCAAATACGGATAGTTTAAAAGGGTAATTGGCTTTCCATAAATGTTAATTATCCATCGTGTGTGTGGGGTAGTGTTAATGTGCTGGGATTGCAGGGCGGTGCGGAAGGTGGGCCGAAGGGCCCGTTTCCGCGCTGTGTCCCTAAATTAAACTAAACTAAACTGAACTAAAGTAAGCTAAATGGAACTAAAGTAAACTAACCTAAACGAAATTTAAACTCAACTCGTGGTAGGAACAATAACAAGATTCATAAATAATGTTTCCATACATTTTTCAAAAATGTGATGAACTACTGGAGACGGTAACCCCTTTCTGCGCATGTCACAGTCTCCAACAGTCAATGTTAAAACAATAACAATTCTACTATTTTCTGCAGATTCCATTTCCGCGGGATCCCAGAGTCCGCCTCAACAAACCTCTCTTTCTGGTGACACTGTCACTCTTAACTGCGTATATTCCGGAATTTGCTCGTACACAATACACTGGTACCGACAGTTCCCAGGGCAATCTCTGGAATTCCTGCTCCAAAGACACACTTCAGGAAAGCCAGATAAGGAAGAGGCTGCCGAAGGTCGTATTACTGGTTCTCTCGATCCTGGCCAGAAAATCAGTCGGTTAACGCTATCTGAAGTACTGCCGAGCGACCAGGCTGTGTATTACTGTGGGATGAGTCCGCGCATCGCACAGTGACACCGCGCAGTGAGATAGCTGTACCAAAACCTCAGCGTGGCGGAATACAGACACACAGCACAGCAAAACATCTGCGGCGCAATCCGAGAACCCCAGTCTAGTGTGGATTGATTACACGTTGCGTGGGAAGGAAAAAAAATAGAAAGATTACAAAGATAAATTACAGAAGCAAAATTATTCTGAGAAGACAGAGAGAGTGAGGGAGAGAGGAGGGGGGAGAGAGGGAGAGGGAGAGGTAAAGGGAGCGGGAGGGAGAGAGAGAGAGAGAGAGAGAGAGAGAGAGAGAGAGAGAGAGAGAGAGAGAGAGAGAGAGAGAGAGAGACAGAGGGGGCGGGGCGAGGTGAATTTAACCGATATATATCTGGGGATAATAGGCGGAAATGAAGCTGAAATGAAAAATCGGCCCTGGCTTTAAATATCTGAGTAGACGTCAGTGGCCAGGTAAACATCAGCCGCCGATTATTATTCTCACAATTTTTCATACACACGAGCGCAACACAAACAAGCACAGACTAAAACTGTTTTAAAATCTCATTCATGTACTGTTGCCAATTTGTGTCAGTATACTTTACGAAGCAGCAGCAGACGTACTAGTACAAAGACTGATGGACTGCCCACTATTTATGTGCTGGTGGGGGTGCACAATGTGCAGAAGTTGGCAGCTGCTCAGTTCCGCACTGGAGAAAATAAAATCTCCCCCTTCGCTGAACGAAAATCGAATCCGGACCACTGGACCATGATGGAAACTGCCTTAACCTACATAACTCATTCTGGCCATGGAGGAGGCCCAGAACACAGTGAGGCCCACCGCAAATTGGCACCTCATATTTCGCTTGGGTAGTTTACACCCCTGCGGTATGAACATTGACTTATCCAATTTCAGGTAGTCCTTGCTTTCTCCTTACATCACCTCCCCTTCCCAGCTCTCCCATAGCCCACTGTCTCCGCCTCTCCCATTTTTCATCCCGCCCCCACCCCCACATCAGTCTGCAGAAGGGCCTCGACCCGAAACGTCACCTATTCCTTCTCCCCATTGATCACCGGTCGCCAGGCTCCAATCCCCCCCCCACCCCCCACACCCCAAGACCTTCATGTGGTCACCCCCAGGACATCCCAGAAAACTCTACCGTCAGCCAAACCGGCTGGGGATTTGCCACTCCTCCAATGTAGGCAACTCCTCCAATGAAAAGTGGTCATCAAGGAGTTCAAACAACTCTCTATCTGCAGTCAGTAGACCCTCCCACTGGACCAGCTTGTCTTCCCGCTGAATCCATCTGAGGAGAACAGAGACCCAAAAAATGACCGAACTAAAGCACTGATCTTCTCTGGATCTTTAACAAAGGAGCCGTCATCCGCGAGGAGCCATTTCTCCAGAGAGAAAAATAAAGGTGATGCACGCTCTAGATCGTGCAGCATCTGGACCCGCGACCTCACGTAACCATCTCGGGACCGCTGAAGCTGCAGGACCCTCCGTGCCTCCTTTCTCTCATAATATTCTTCCCACTCACGGGAGTGCTCACCTATCCGACCCAAGCAAGACTCTGTGTTGACTAATTCTCTGCGACCCGCCTTCTGGTCGAACCCGACGTGAACTCCTGACCAAATGATGTAAGTCTTTCCCACACCCCACCACTGCCTAGGGGAAGGGATACCCCTCCGCCTCTCTCGTCACTTCACCCATAACCGACAGAATATCTCTTGGAATCGGCTATCCTCCAGCAGCTGGTTATTAAGGTGCCATAACGCTGACCCAGCTGGTGTGCGCGCTAGTATAAAGTCCACTCACACCAGACAACCAATTTTCACCTTTATTTAGCTGGAAAGAAACTTCTAAATTCGTTTCACGAGAGATCAGCAAGTTTTTAAAATCCTACATAGTAAGGCTTTGTAGAGTTGATCGCGACAATCAGCAATATATTGATGGGACATGCAATATACTTTCAATGGGGACAACAGCGGAGAAGGTAAAACTTTACCTACTGAATTCAAGCCATTTGCACTATGGAGGCTGTTGCATTCAAATAAACACACTAGTCGTACAAGGGACAGTTCGTTGCGATTGTGCCAACTAAATGGCGAGAAATATGGTTCACAATTTTTCCCATCACACAGAATAATTCCGCTCAGATTTACATTTCACGGAATCCGCGACAACATGTCCCGGTGAGGGGATGCTGCATGATAATGTTGGCAGAGTTGACATATGGACAGCTGGAGGAGTGTATTATCACTTGATTAATTAACAAGTGGTTTGTTAATAAAAATGCACGAGCGATGATTATTTTTAGAACAAGATATCATCAAGATATTCATGATTGACAGATTATTTTCTTTTCTTCGCAGATTGCGAGAGAAGGGGAGAAATGGGTAGGTACAAAGTTAACCTTCCACCAGCCCCAATTTTGTGGTATCAGGGAAACATTATGCGGCTTACTGTCGCTTAACAGCAAATGCACAGCAGGCAGTATCTCTGGAGGAAAAGGATAGATAACGTGTCTGGTCAGGGTCATTCTTCAGTCGAAAGTAGGGCGAGGCCTCTGGAAGCAAGAGTAGGCCAGAACAAGGCAGGGAAGGCAACAAATAAATAAATTAGCCCATAATTGCCCATTGTTAGAAACATTGAAACATAGAAAATAAGTGCAGGAGTCGGCCATTCGGCCCTTCGCGCCTGCACCGCCAGTCAATATGATCATGGCTGATCATCGAACTCAGTTACTGAGACATGGCTGTAAGAGGGCCAAGGTTGGGAACTGAATATTCAAGGGTATACATCCTATCGAAAAGACTGAAGGGGGTGGGGTTGCCCTGTTGGTGAGGAATGAAATTCAGACCCTTACAAGGGGTGACATTCAAACAGGAGATGTAGAGTCTGTATGGATAGAACCAAGGAATTGTAAGGGTAAAAATACCCTAATGGGACTAATCTACAGGCCCCCAAACAGTAGCCTGGACATAGGGCGCAAGTTGAATCAGGAGTTAAAATTGGCAAGAAGTAAAAGTAATTCTGTGGTCGTTATGGGAGATTACAACATGCAGCTAGACTGGAAAAATCAGGTTGGTTCTGGACCCCAAGAAACGGAATTTGTAGAGTGCCTTAGTGATGCATTATTTGAACAGCTTGTATTGGGGCCTAACAGGGAGAAGGCAATTCTGGATTTCGTGTTATGTAATGAACCGGATTTGATAAAGGACCTCGAAGTTAATGATCCATTAGGATGCAGTGGCCATAACATGGTCAGGTTTAATCTACAATTGGAGAGGGAGAAGTGTAGCTCGGAGGTGCCAGTGTTGCAGTTGAATAAGGGGGACTATGGGGCCATGAGGGAGGAGCTGGCCAAAGTTGATTGGAAAGATACACTAGCAGGGATGACAGTGGAACATAAATGGCAGGTGTTTCCAGGAATAATACAGAAGGTGCAGGCTCAGTTCATTCCTAGGAGGAAGAAAGATTCCAAGGGGAGAAAAGGACGACCATGGCTGACCAGGGAAGTCAGTGAGAGTATAAAAATTAAAGCGAAGGCGTACATCGTAGCAAAGATGAGCGGGAAGCAAGAGGATTGGGTAACGTTTAAGGAACAATAGAAGATAACTAGAACGACAATAACGGGAGAAACGATGAGGTACGAAGGTAAGGGTTACACAAAATGCTGGAGAAACTCAGCGGTGCAGCAGCATCTAAGGAACGAAGGAGATAGGCGACGTTTCGGGTCGAGACCCTTCTTCAGACTGGTCAGGGATCAGGGAAACGAGATATATAGACGGTGATGTGAGAGATAAAGAACAATGAATGAAAGATATGCAAAAAAGTATCGATGATAAAGGGAGAGTTGGAGGGAAGGGGGTATCACAGAGGGGGAGCAGTTACAGAGGAGGTTGTGAAACTGTCTCCGTAGGGAGGAGGAGAACTTCTTCAAAGTAGGCATACCTTGAGGAGATGTCGCAGTGGAGTAGACAAAGTGTTAACGAAGCAACTGTAGATGCTGGAGAATCGAGGTACGAAGGTAAGCTAGCCAAGAATATAAAGCAGGATATTAAAAGCTTCTTTAAGTATGTAAAGAGGAAAACAATAGTTAAGGCCGAAGTTGGACGCTTGAAGACCGATAAAGATGAATTTATTATGTGGAACAAGGAAATGGCAGATGAGTTGAACAGGTACTTTGGATCTGTCTTCACTAACGAGGACACAAACAATCTTCCTGATATATTAGCGGCCAGAGGATCTGGGGTGACGGAGGAACTGAAGGAAATCCACATTAGGCAGGAAATAGTGTTGGATAGACCGATGGGACTGAAGGCTGATAAATCCCCAAGCCTGATGGTCTGCATCCCAGGGTACTTAAGGAAGTGGCTCCAGAAATTGTGGATGCATTGGTGATAATGTTCCAATTTTCCATAGACTCAGGATCAGTTCATGTGGATTGGAGGGTAGCTAATGTTATCCTACGTTTTAAGAAAGGCGGGAGAGGGAAAACAGGTAATTACAGCCCAGTTAGCCTGACATCGGTGGTGGTGAGGATGCTTGAGTCAATTGTAAAATATGAATTTGCCAAACATTTGGATAGTTGTAACAGGATCGTTCCAAGTCAGCATTGATTTAGGAAGGGGAAATCATGCTTGACTAATCTTCTGAGATTTTTTGAAGATGTAACTAGGAAAATGGACAAGGGAGAGCCAGTGGATGTAGTGTACCTGGACTTTCAGAAAACATTTGATAAGATCCTACATAGGAGATTAGTGGGCAAAATTAGGTCGCATGGTATTGAGGCTAGAGTGCTGACATGGATCAAGAAATGGTTGGCAGACAGGAAACAAAAAGTGGGGATTACCGGGTCCCTTTCAGAATGGCAGGCAGTGACTAGTGAGGTACCGCAAGGCTCGGTGCTGCGACCGCAGTTATTTACAATGTACATCAATGATTTGGATGAAGGGATTCAAAGTAACATTAGCAAATTTGCATATGACACAAAGCTGGGTGGCAGTGTGAACTGTGAGGAGGATGCTATGAGAATGCAGGGTGACTTGACAGGTTGGAGGAGTGGGCAGATGCATGGCAGATGAAGATTAATGCGGATAAATGTGAGGTTATCCACTTTGGTAGCAAAAACAGTAAGGCATATTACGAATGAATAAGCTATGAGGGCTGATTCCATGGCTAAGAAGCTGCTAAGTAACAATGCTATAGATTTTTGGACGGAAGTGAGAGCTCTTGGCAGTTGCAAAACCTCTCTACCATGTACTGTAGATGGAATCTCCGGAACGGCTAATATCGCGGAGTTATGGCGACAACATTACAGCACTTTATTCAACTGTGCCCAAGGTGACTTGTATAGGGTGGACAATATTGAGAGTAATGACTCGATGGTGATTATGTCACATGAGGTGTATCCTGCATTGAACAAGCTGTCCAACAACAAAGCAAGCGGCTTGGATCATATCTCTGCTGAACATCTTAAGTATGCGACTATGAGGATAGCTCCTCTCTTAGCTATTTGTTTTACTGGCTTTATGATTCGTGGCATGTTACCAGACTCAATGTTGTCTGTCCTGTTAGTGCCGGTTATTTAGGACAAAGCTGGTAAAGTAGGCAGTCTAAATAATTACAGGCCCATAGCTTTAGCCAGAATATTGTCAAAAGTCTTAGAAAGAGTTCTGCTGGATAGAATACATGAGTTTGTTAACTCCACAGATAACCAGTTTGGCTTTAAAGCTAAACATGGCACTGACTTATGCATATATGCCCTAAAGGAGATTGTAAACAAATATAGAGGCAAAAACTCTTCAATCCTTATGTGCTTTATTGATGCTTCCAAAGCCTTTGACCGTGTTAATCACAGAAAGCTGTTTGGTAAAATGTGTCAAAGGGGGGTGTCCAAATACATTGTGAGAAAACTGGCCTACTGGTATGCCAACCAGACTATGCAAATAAAATGGGGCAATAGGGTCTCAGCCCCATTTGGGGTTAGCAATGGTGTTAGACAAGGGGGAATTTTATCCCCAGACCCTTTTAAATCTATATATTGATGATCTATCTAAATAATTCAAAGCCTGTAACACTGGGTGCGTGATTGGTAATATTTTAGTGAACCATATGATGCAAGCAGATGATCTTGTGGTCTTTAGTCCATCTAGCGCTGGTCTCCAGCAGCTCCTTACTGCATGTTCCGTGTATGGTTTGGAACATGACATTAAATATAATGCTAGTAAGAGTGCTGTTATGGTCTGTAGAACCAAAGAGGATAAAAGCCTAAAATATCCTGATTTTAAATTGTCTGACAACAATCTTAGTGTCTGTAATAAGATAAAATATCTAGGGCATATTATTACAGAACAACTGACAGATGATGAGGATATTTATAGGCAACGACGCATGCTGTATATACAGGCGAATATCATCTTGCGTAAATTTGGTGCGTGTGCAGATGTGGTGAAGATGTCGCTATTTAGAGCATACTGCACACCCCTCTACACTGCGCACCTGTGGTCGAACTATTTAAAGACAAGTATGCAGAGACTAAAGGTTGCATATAACGATGCCATGAGAACACTGCTTAGGCAACCAAGATGGTATAGTGCCAGTAATATGTTTGTGGCTGCAGGAGTCAGTACTCTAGAAGCTATCCTAAGACACCACATGTATAAATCCTTTTGCAGGATAAATGACTCTAAAAATGTGCTTATTGTGGCCTTGACAAACATAAGGGTTAGCACTACACGCTACGAATCCCAGTTGTGGAGACACTGGTATCGTTGTCTCGTTGTACGACATTGATCATTTTTTACTCTGGATTTTTAACTTAAGTATTGTGGACTTTTTTTAAAATATATAAATTAGGATGTTTTTATGTGATTTACCATGATTTTATATATATTTATGATATTTGATATGCAATGCATTTTTAATGTAATGTTGCCCCTTGTCTGGACCTTGAGTCCGTAATAAAGTTATTATTATTATTATTATTATTATTATTATTATTATTATTATTATTATTATTATTATTATTATTATTACCTAATTTCTATGTTTCTATGAAAGAGATAAGTTTGTCAAGGGCTTGGACACGCTAGAGGCAGGATACATGTTCACGATGTTGAGGGAGACCAGAACCAGGGGCCACATTTTAACAATATGGCGTAAGCCATTTAGAACGGAAAAGAGGAAATACTTTTTCTTACAGAGCGTGGCGAGTCTGTGTAATTATGTGCCTCAGAGGGTGGTGGAGGCGGGTTCGCTGGATGCTTACAAGAGAGAGCTGTATAGGGCTCTTAAAAATAGTGGAGTCATGAGATATGGGGAGAAGGCAGGAACGTGCCAATGATTGGGAATGATCAGCCATGATCACATTGAATGGTGGTGCAGGCTCGAAGGGCCGAATGGCCTACTCCTGCAGCTCCTTACTGCATGTTCCGTGTATGGTTTGGAACATGACATTAAATATAATGCTAGTAAGAGTGCTGTTATGGTCTGTAGAACCAAAGAGGATAAAAGCCTAAAATATCCTGATTTTAAATTGTCTGACAACAATCTTAGTGTCTGTAATAAGATAAAATATCTAGGGCATATTATTACAGAACAACTGACAGATGATGAGGATATTTATAGGCAACGACGCATGCTGTATATACAGGCGAATATCATCTTGCGTAAATTTGGTGCGTGTGCAGATGTGGTGAAAATGTCGCTATTTAGAGCATACTGCACACCCCTCTACACTGCGCACCTGTGGTCGAACCATTTAAAGACAAGTATGCAGAGACTAAAGGTTGCATATAACGATGCCATGAGAACACTGCTTAGGCAACCAAGATGGTATAGTGCCAGTAATATGTTTGTGGCTGCAGGAGTCAGTACTCTAGAAGCTATCCTAAGACACCACATGTATAAATCCTTTTGCAGGATAAATGACTCTAAAAATGTGCTTATTGTGGCCTTGACAAACATAAGGGTTAGCACTACACGCTACGAATCCCAGTTGTGGAGACACTGGTATCGTTGTCTCGTTGTACGACATTGATCATTTTTTACTCTGGATTTTTAACTTAAGTATTGTGGGCTTTTTTTTTTAATATATAAATTATGATGTTTTTATGTGATTTACCATGATTTTATATATATTTATGATATTTGATATGCAATGCATTTTTAATGTAATGTTGCCCCTTGTCTGGACCTTGAGTCCGTAATAAAGTTATTATTATTATTATTATTATTATTATTATTATTATTATTATTATTATTATTATTATTATTATTATTATTATTACCTAATTTCTATGTTTCTATGAAAGAGATAAGTTTGTCAAGGGCTTGGACACGCTAGAGGCAGGATACATGTCCACGATGTTGAGGGAGACCAGAACCAGGGGCCACATTTTAACAATATGGCGTAAGCCATTTAGAACGGAAAAGAGGAAATACTTTTTCTTACAGAGCGTGGCGAGTCTGTGTAATTATCTGCCTCAGAGGGTGGTGGAGGCGGGTTCGCTGGATGCTTACAAGAGAGAGCTGTATAGGGCTCTTAAAAATAGTGGAGTCATGAGATATGGGGAGAAGGCAGGAACGTGCCAATGATTGGGAATGATCAGCCATGATCACATTGAATGGTGGTGCAGGCTCGAAGGGCCGAATGGCCTACTCCTGCAGCTATTCTCTATCGTCTAGTCCCACTTGCCTGCGTTTGGTCCATATCCCTTCAAATGTCTCATATCTATGTACCTGTCTAACTGTTTCTTAAACGATTGGGATAGTCCCAGACTCGACTACCTCCTGTTGCAGCTTATTCCATACACCCACTACCCTATGTGTGAAACTGTTTCCCCACGGATTGCTATTGAACATGTTTGCCTTCTCCTTAAACCTGTGTCCTCTGGTAGTCGATTCGCTGGGCAAAATATTCCGTGCATCTACCCGGTCCATTCCTCTCGTGATTTTTGTATTTCTGGCACACCTCACCTATAGCTTTACTTTCATAGAATCACAGAATCATAGAAATTAGGTGCAGGAGCAGGCCATTCGGCCCTTCGAGCCTGCACCGCCATTCAATATGATCATGGCTGATCATCCAATTCAGTATCCTGCACCTGCCTTCTCTCCATACCTGATCCTTTCAGCCACAAGGGACACATCTAACTCCCTCTTAAATATGGCCAACGAACTGGCCTCAACTACCTTCTGTGGCAGAGTATTCCACGGATTCACCATTCTCTGTGTGAAAAACGATTTTCTCATCTCGGTCCTAAAAGACTTCCCCCTTATCCTTAAACTGTGACCCCTTGTACTGGACTTCCCCAACATCGGGAACAATCTTCCTGCATCTAGCCTGTCCAACCCCTTAAGAATGTTGTAAGTCTCTATGAGATCACCCCTCAATCTTCTAAATTCCAGCGAGTACAAGCCGAGTCTATCCAGTCTTTCTTCATATGGAAGTCGTGCCATTCCAGGAATCAGTCTGGTCAACCTTCTCTGTACTCCCTCTATGGCAAGAATGTCTTTCCTCAGATTAGGAGACCAAAACTGTACGCAATACTCCAGGTGTGGCCTCGCCAAGACCCTGTACAACTGCAGTAGAACCTCCCTGCTCTTGTACTCAAATCCTTTTGCTATCAATGCCAACATACCATTCGCTTTCTTCACAGCCTGCTGCACCTGCATGCCTACTTTCAATGACTGGTGTACCATGACACCCAGGTCTCGTTGCATCTCCCCTTTTCCTAATCGGTCACCAATCAAAATAAGAATCTACTTTCCTGTTTATGCCACCAAAGTGGATAACCTCACATTTATCCACATCATACTGCATCTGCCATGCATTTGCACACTCACCCAGGCTATCCAAGTCATCCTGCAGCCTCCTAGCATCCTCCTCACATCTAACACTGCCCCCCAGCTTCGTGTCATCTGCAAACTTCGAGATGTTGCATTTAATTCCCTCGTCCAAATCATTAATGTATATTGTAAATAGCTGGGGTCCCAGCACTGAGCTTTGCGGCACCCCACTAGTCACTGCCTGCCATCCTGAAAAGCACCCGTTCACTCCTACTCTCTGCTTCCTGTCTACCAGCCATTTCTCTTTCCACATCAATACTGAACCACCAATACGTGTGCTTTAAGTTTGTATACCAATCTCTTGTGTGGGACTTTGTCAAAAGCCTTCTGAAAGTCCAGATATAACACATCCACTGTTTCTCCCTTATCCACTCTACTAGTTACATCCTCAAAAAATTCAATAAGATTCGTCAGACATGACTTACCTTTCGCAAATCCATGCTGACTTTTCCAATGATTTCACCACTTTACAAATGCGCTGCTATCCCATCTTTAATAACTGACTCTAGCAGTTTCCCCACTACCGATGTTAGACTAACTGGTCTGTAATTCCCGTTTTCTCTCTCCGTGCTTTTTTAAAAAGTGGGGTTACATTAGCTACCCTCCAATCCTCAGGAACTACTCCAGAGTTTAAAGAGTTTTGAAAAATTTTCATTAAGGCATCTGCTATTTCTGGGGCTACATCCTTAAGTACCCTGGGATGCAGCCGATCTGGCCCTGTGGCTTTATCGGCCTTTAATCCTTTCAATTTACCTAACACCACTTTCCGGCTAACCTGGATTTCACTCAGTTCCTCCATCTAATTTGACCCGCGATCCCCTGCTATTTCCGGCAAATTATGTATGTCTTCCTTAGTGAAGACAGAACCAAAGTAGTTATTCAATTGGTCTGCCATGTCCTTGTTCCCCATGATCAATTCACCCGTTTCTGACTGCAAGGGACCTACATTTGTGTTAACTAATCTTTTGTGCTTCACATATCGATAAAAACGTTTGTAGTCAGTTTTTTTGTGTTTCCTGCCAGTTTTCTTTCATACTCCATTTTCCCTTTCCTAACTAAGCCCTTTGTCCTCCTCTGTTGGTCTCTGAATTTCTCCCAGTCCCATGGTAGGCTGCTTTTTCTGGCTAATTTGTACGTTTCATCTTTTGCTTTGATACTATCCCTGATTTCCCTTGTTATCCACGGATGCGCTCCCTTCCCTGGTTTATTCTTTTGCCATACTGGGATGAACAATTGTTGTAGTTCATCCATGCAGTCTTTAAATGCCTCCCATTGCATATCCACCGTCAAACCCTTCAAAAATCAATTACCAGTCCATCTTGGCCAATTCACGTCTCATACCCTCAAAGTTACCTTTCTTTAAGTTCGGGACCGGTGTTTCTGAATTAACAATGTCACTCTCCATTCTAATGAAGAACTCAACCATATTAAGGTCACTCTTGCCCAAGGGGCCACGTACAACAACACTCAAATATAATACTCAACAACACTCAAATATAACAGTAAGTATGTTAGTTATACACCCGTCTGCCGATATACCGACAATTATTACATTTCATTCCCGAATTAAGTCCCATTATTTTATATTAGCCAGCAGCAGGTTCCAGTGGTTAACCAGAATCAGACCCTTGGATAATTTTCAAGTACCTAGTTTTCCACCACCCCTTTACGCACTGTTTAAACTAAATCTACTACATTAATTAAGTTTGGTAGTATATTGTTAATACTTATCGATCATATTTAACTCATTGTTCATATACTTAGAAGTTAATAAACATCAAGAGATAAAAGTCAGTCATTATTACGCTGTGCATCAATATTACTCAGTAGTGGGTTATTGTTGTAAAGTTAGTAATAATAGTTAAATATTTTATGTTAGTATATAATTGGATGTTTCTTAAGTCCTAATTTTTTGTATACAATTCCGTTAGTATTGTTTTTTTCGTATTCCCAAATTCTGTTTGTTTTCCACCACGGTTTCTCTTGCTTTCCAAGTCCTTAATTCAGAGTGGATCATAAAGTTTGACCTTAAATTAACATTCCAGAGATAAAGTGTCTAGACAGCTCCTCGTGGAGAAATCCGCCACCTGAACAAGAGCAGGTTATTTAATAGAAAAGTGCTTTCTTCGCCGCTTCTCCTCTGTGTTGTTATGAGAGACCGACTCCTGTGCGATACCTTGTGCATATTTAAATGCCTCTTCTGGGTCCGTGAGGGCACGTTCAACAGAGTTATAAGTGACCCTCATCTTTGCAGGGTACATTATTCCATATCTTATGCCAGTAATTTCTTTCAAAATCATTCTTGTCTTTATGAACATGTCCCTCTATTTAACTATTTCAACTGGATCGTCACGAAATAATCTTAGGTTATCTTCTCCAAACGTCAAATTCGATCCACATGGAATCAGTTTCATAATTTCCTCCAGAGTAGAGATGTCATAAAATTTCACAATGATCCGTCTTGGGGGTGGGGGGCAGCTGAGCTTGCTTGATCCTTGTGTGGAACCCGGTGAGCCACGTATATTCTCGGGTTGCCAGGCAGCTTAAATACTTGTTTAAGTAAGTTGACAGCAAACTCCTGAGGGTTTTGTCCACTCTCCCTTCCCTCTTTTACAACAACTATTCTTACATTCTGCCTTCTCGATCTTGCTTCCAAGTCCAGACATTTATCCTTCATTTTGGCAAGTTGCACCCCAGTACTTTCTTGCTCCTTTCTCAGTCTCCTTATCTCCTTAGACATCTCAGTCATTGTAATATCCATTTCTTCCATATCCGAATCATATTTTGTAGTGGTCTTGAAAATTGAATCAAACGTCTTATTACCGTCGTTTTCAACCCGCTTAATTTTCCTGTTTAAATCCTCCTCCATTTCTTCAACACGTTTATTTAAGTTATCAATTTTCAGCATCAGCTTCTCATTGCCATGTTGAATTTGTTTTTATCAATTTAGAAATATATTGGGTAACTGAAGCACTTACCGACTGAAATCAATTCTGTAGGAGGACTTCGAGAGTCAGCTTCTTCTTCAGAGTTTTCAGCTGATCTTTGAGGAGTTTGAGGAGTCTTATCAAGTTTTTTTTTCAGTTAGAGTCTTGTAGCAGGTCTTGCAGCACGTTTTGCAGGCTTCTGGTGAGCTTTCCCTTTTTTCATTTAAAATTGCCGATACTCTCCGTCTTTTCGCGGCGACTTCTGATGACGTCACTTACGCGACGTCAAACAGCTCCCGTGAGTTTTTAAATCGGTCCCGACTTCCAAACCGTCTTTTTCAAGATTTAACGGGAGCAGATATCGATGCTGCGCCTTTGTTACTCCATTGCGCCACCGGAAGTCGAAAACCTCGTTAATTAGCAATGATACTTTTTACTCAATGATGAAAGGAAATCATCTATAGAACACTGTCAAGTCTTTTAATGTTTTTGTGCAGATTCTGATTCATCCACCCCGATATGATGAACTGGATTTCACTCAATGACCAAACACTTATTTTCCACCCCCCCCCCCCCCCCCCCTTTTATTTTGGCAGATTCAGCAATTAATTTACAGTTCCATTTGATTTATTGCTTCAGCCATTACTTTGAAGGCATTTGGATGTTGTGGGTCTCAAGGTATTTAACAGTTTAGTCTTTTAGTAGATGAAAAACCGGCTGCTAATCGGGTGCTGTAGATAATCAGTCCTGCATGCCTTTGCTGGCGATCGCGACAGTTTTTAGGACAGTCACTTACATTATACTGTTCAAGTTTTAGCCGCAAGTCAACTTCTCTCGCTGGCCTGTCCACTTTTCTGTTCACGGTCGGGCTGATTCTGATCCCGACCGGGCTTTCTCTGTTTTCTCCCCCCCCCCCCCCCCCCCCAGCCTCTGTCAGTGGCCCTCTGGATCTGTCCGCTGCCTTCACGGTACTAGGCCCCCACCCGACGTCCGTGGCTGCTGCTTGGGCTTGGCTTTGGGCTGCACAGCCCTGGATATATTCCAGGTAAGCTGACACCGTGCTTGGTGACGCTTACTGCCCCAGCTTGTTTTCCTAGCTCTTCCCAGAGCTATTGCTTCCCGTTTCTACCTTTTTTCCTTTTGGGCGCCAATTCAAACCCATTTGGCATGGTGCTGTTCCACTTGTTTCCAAATACTACTTCTATTTTTAACTTTTGTTTTCTATTCTTCTTGCTGGCCTTGTTCTTATCTTCGTTCTTTTATCCTTGTCGCCATTTGTTGTGTATTCTGATGCTTTCAACAGTCTTGAATAAAGGCTCGGACACGGGAGCAATCATACAAGTTTCTCTTCTGCAGGACGCCGCCACCAGTCTTTTTCTGCTCATGCGTACTTGCCCCAGATATCACAAGGCACCTATTACTTATCCTAATTATCCCATACTTAACACTCCTCCCCCTTTAACTTGGAGGCAGGTAATACATTTTCTATTACATACACCCCACTCCTCCCCTTTTAAATCCATTTCACCTGTACGGTATATGCTCTTGTCCTACTATTGTGCGCTTGTGATTTTAATTTAGCATTTGTCCTTTCATTGCAGATTGACTTGACTAACACGTTGCATATATTTAACTGAAAATCTTCACTCGTTTTGAAAACAATATCTTCTCGGCATACAGTGGCTTTCAAAAGTATTCATACCCCTTGAACTTTTCCACATTTTGTCACGTTACAATCACAAACGTAAATGTATTTTATTAGGATTTTATGTGATAGACCAACACAAAGTGGCGCAAAATTGTGAAGTGGAAGGAAAATGATACATGGTTTTCAAACCTTTTTACAAATAAAAATCTGAAAAGTGTGGCGTGCAAAAGTATTCAGCCCCCTTTACTCTGATACCCCTAAATAAAATCCAGTGCAACCAATTGCCTTCAGAAGTCACCTAATTAGTAAATAGAGTCCACTTGTGTGTAATATAATCTCAGTATAAATACAGCTGTTCTGTGAAGGCCTCAGAGGTTTGTTAGAGAACATTCGTGAACAAACAATGTTCCTTGGGCATCATGAAGCCCAAGGAACAAACCAGACAGATCAGGGATAAAGCTGTGGAGAAGTTTAAAGCAGGGTTTCTATGTTTCTATAAAATATATCACAAGCTTTGAACATTTCACGGAGCACTGTTCAATCTATCATCCGAAAATGGAAAGAGTATGGCACAACTGCAAACCTACCAAGACATGGCAGTCCACCTAAACTGACAGGCCAGGCAAGGAGAGCATTGATCAGAGAAGCAGCCAAGAGATCCATGGTAACTCTGGAGGAGCTGCAGAGATCCACAGCTCAGGTGGGAGATTCTGTCCACAGGACAACTATTAGTCGTGCACTCCACAAATCAGGCCTTTATGGAAGAGTGGCAAGAAGAAAGCCATTGTTGAAACAAAGCCATAAGAAGTCCCGTTTGCAATTTGCCGTAAGCCATGTGGGGGACACAGCAAACATGTGGAGGAAGGTGCTCTGGTCTGATGATACCAAAATTAAAGTTTTTGGCATAAATGCAAAACGCTATGTGTGGTGGGAAACTAACACTGCACATCACCCTGAACACACCAACCCCACTGTGAAACATGGTGGTGGCAGCATCATGCTGTGGCGATGCTTTTCTTCAGCATGGACAGGGCAGCTGGTCAGAATTGATGGGAAGATGGATGGACCCAAATACAGGGCAAACTGGGAAGAAAACCTGTTAGAGTCTGCAAAAGACTTGAGACTGGGGCGGAGGTTCACCTTCCAGCAGGACAACAACCCTAAACATACAGCCAGAGCTACAATGGAATGGTTTAGATCAAAGCATATTCATGTGTTAGAATGGCCCAATCAAAGTCCAGACCCAACTCCAATTGAGAATCTCTGGCAAGACTTGACAATTGCTGTTCACAGACGCTCTCCATCCAATCCGACTGAGCTTGAGCTATTTTGCAAAGAAGATTGGGCAAAAATGTCAGTCTCTAGATGTGCAAAGCTGGTAGCGACATACCCCAAAAGACTTGCAGCTGTAATTGCAGCGAAAGGTGGTTCTACAAAGTATTGACTCAGGGGGGCTGAATTCTTTTGCACGCGACAATTTTCAGTTTTTTATTTGTAATAAAATTTGGAAACCATGTATCAATTTTCTTCCACTTCACAATTATGCGCCACTTTGTGTTGGTCTATCACATAAAATCCCAATAAAATACATTTATGTTTGTGGTTGTAACGTGACAAATGTGGAAAAGTTCAAGGGGTATGAATACTTTTGCAAGCCACTGTATGTATGCATATTGATGAAAAACAACATAAGTTGTATGATTGAACTGAACACTTGGGAATAGGTACATGCGGTGAGACTCAATTGAGCACATGAACCACCTAAGCACCTGGGCGTGACCGACAGGGCGAAATGACATCAAATGTCCACACATTAAATGGTATATGTTCCGATAAACCCCAGAGCATGAAGCCCAGCTGGTCACTCGTTTTTATTATATTATTCTACCTATCACTTTACCGATTTACATATCTTTCCAGTGCAAAGGATCGGATATTTTAGCACACGGTACAGCTCCTCTCTGAACTTGCTCTGTGTCACACTGCAAAAGGCCGTGTTGGTGCAGGAGCTCAGCAGTTGAAGCATACATCCAACCTTGTCCAATCCTTCCATAGGGTTTCTCCAGGCCTTGTACATAAACACTTTCAAACTTCGAACCGCAATAAAATGTGCAACACTCGTGGCCCAAAGAAGGATGAAGCAGCTAGAGATTGCCAGAAGTAAAACAACCGACCGTCTGCGGTTCACCATCTCCTGGTCTTTCTTTTTATCCCCACTGCTGAGGTCTCGGAGTTTCCTCCGGATCCGACTGGCCACGAAAATACGCCTGACGGTGAGCGCGTTAAAGAGCAAAACCAGGCAGAATGGAATCACCGGGGTTAACAACTGTTCGGTCCAAGAGAACACCATCCATTCGGGATGAACGTAAAAATATACGAGTTTCAGGCAACCCAGTTTTTTACCCGTTCTGCCAAAAGAAGTGTATGCAAAAGGCAAGGGTAGGTTTTTGAGGCAGACGAATGGGATCACTGTCAGGATAACAGTCGACGCGGATCTCTCGGTGCAATATTTGATTTTCATTTTCTGAGTAGAAATCGCAACAAAGCGATCAAAGGTGAAAGCGACTGTGAACCATACAGAACAATTCACCGTGACGGATGCCAGGAAGATCGTTATTTTGCACACATGGGTGTAGGGCAAAGAAGCATGCCACCAATACAGATCAGCAATCCGGTGAAGTATCACCTCACAGAGAATCACAGAGAGGTCCGCGGTCGCCATGACTACCATGTAACGAGTGATGCACTTGGAAAGGCCGCACTTGCCACGGGACAAGATCACTATCGCCATCAGATTCACTGGGAAAGAATGAAAACAGAAATGCATTAATTGTGTGGTGTACGGGCTGGTGGGAGGGAGCAGACGGAGTAATTTAATTCTGTGTCGCTAGTAGTAGAGAGTATTTATTTTACGAATCAATATTTGGTCACTCATCCGTTAAACGTTTGCCAGAAAGATGTTCATACAGCATATTATTAAATTCCTGATTACCAACATTAGTAGGATTGCCATATATAAATGTTTGACATAAAGATGGAAATATCAGTACAAAAGGCAATCTAATTTTGGTATTCTGGAATTAAATCTGCAAATGATTAAAATCCTGTTAACCAAAATTAGTGGGATTGCCTTTTTGTACTAATCATTACAACATTATGACAATCGTTTGACGATGGTGTAATATATAGAACATTTTCAACAGGACGGACAGTGTATCTAAAAAAAGAAACGAACAATACAAATTACTGTCGATCAAATCAGAATTAAGAGGAGATTCTCCCAATATCAAATATTTGATCTCATTTTTATTACGGGAAATTCAAATGCGCAGCGTTATTTTTATTGCTGAGACGTGAGCAACGTTTGCATCGGGGCATTGAGTCAATCGAGTTCTGGATTAACGTGGTCTGTTTTCCATTGGACCTTCGAGAATATATTTCCGAACATGAGACCAAGGAAAGGGTTTCAGTGAAGCGCAGAAAATATAATTACAAACACCCTTCACGAACAAGGCTAACAACGTAACGCACAGGTATTTTCTGCCGAACTGCGGGCGTGTCTCCGTACTGTACCTGGCAAGAACATGTGATGGAGTATCTCAGTGGCGCAAGTAATGTCTCTGGAGGACATAGATAGGCGACGTATCTGCTCGAGCCCCTTCTTCGGATTCCGATCGGAAGAATGATCCCAACCCGATACCTCGACTGCGTCGGTCCTCCAGAGATGCTGCAAGACTGGCTGAGTTAACCAGTTATTTGTTGTCACTGGATTGCTGCACTTGTAGTTTATATTATCTGTACTCCTTTTTTGTTGAGCAGGTTGTTCCTACGACATTCAAATCTGTCACTGCGAAATTATCCCTATGAGATTTTAAGAGCGATACAGAAAATGCAGTGCCAAATGACTGGACGGGGTGTATCTCTCGTTCTGCCGAGTGCAGTATCACATTGGGAAATAAACTATCACTCATAGCGAAGACGAAATTGCGTTTCACCTCCCAAAAGCGCAAGTACGGGGATTGATTGTAGAAAAAGCCGCGAGGGCTACATTTCCGCCAGCTTCAATGAGCGGCATCCATCAAATATACCAACGCGCTTCCTCGCTCCTAACATGCACATCGCTTACTTTATTTTAGGTTAGGGATACAGTGCGAAGACACGACCACCGGCCCACCTAATCCGCACCGATCACGCACACTAACAGTAGCCTACAGACACAAGGGGCAATTTATTTTACTTTTATGGAGCCTGGGAGGAAACCGAAGATCGCGGGGAAACCCCAAAAGGATACGGGGAGAACATACAAATCCGTACAGACAAGCGCTGTAGGACAATTGCTCAAGCGCGGCGCCAGCGTTCCGCCCTAATCCATGCTACTCGGTATGTTCTCTTAACCTTAATACTCTTAATATTCTCTTAATACTCTGTGCTTTTCAAACAGTCTTTGTTAGTTCCATGCGATGTTCCGACAATTACATACCAGGTATACCGATTGCTGCCAGAATCGGATAATACACACGTTCTATTTTGCCCGCGATCGAAATAGTATGCATTTGAATGCGCAGGTCCAGGCAATCACTCCTTGTGCAGCCGCTCAGCGGTTGCCAGCGAAACAAATAAATATCTGGCATATTTATAAAGTAAGTAAAGGGAAAAACAGGCAACGAGATTACATCCCTGTGGACATTACTTACACACTTTTGAACAAACATCCACCGTTCTCCATGCAATATTCAAAATAACCTTATTCCGAAGAATAAGGACTGAAGAAAGGTTTCAGCCCAAAACGTTGCCTATTTCCTTCGCTCCATCGATGCTGCTGCACCCGCTGAGTGTGCATCCAGCATGTTTGTCAACCTTATTCTCAACCTGTGGCCCCTGGTTCTCGACGCCCCCAACATCGGGAACATGGTTCGTGCCCCTAGCGTGTCAAAACCTTAATATCTTATATGTTTAATAATATCTCCTCTCATCCTTCTAAATTCCAGAGTATACAAGCTCAGCCGCTCCATCTCTCAGCATTTAACAGCCCCACCATCCCGGGAATTAACATTGTGAACGAACGCTTGCATTGCCTCAATAGCAAGCATATTGGATCGGCTAGATGCAGGAAAAATGTTCCTGATATTGAGGGAGTCCAGAAACAGAGGTACCAGTTTAAAAATAAGTGGTAGGCCATTTAGAAGCAGAAAAACAGAAAATTCGATGCAGGAGTAGGCCGTTCGGTCCTTCGAGACAGCACCGCCATTCAATTTCATCATGGCTGATCATCTAAAATCAGAACCTGTTCCTGTGTATGCCCCATATCCCTTGAATCCTTTAGTCCCAAGAGCTAAATCTAACTATATCTTGAAACATCCAGTGAATTGTCCTCCACTCTATTCTGTGGCAGAGAATTCCACAGATTCACAACACTCTGGGTGAAAGAGATTTTCCCTCATCTCACTCCTAAATGGCCTATCTTGTTCTTAAACTTTTTGCCCCTTGCTCTGAACTCCCGCAACATCGGGAACATGTTTCTTGCATCTAGCCTATCCAACCCTTTAAGAATGTTATATGTTTCTATAAGATATCCTCTCATCCTTCAAAATGCCAGTGAATACAAGCACACTCAACCCATTATTTCTTCATATGTCAGTCCCGCCATCACGGGAATTAACATCGAGAACCGACGCTGCACTTCCTCAATAGCAATCATGTCCTTCCACAAATTAGAAGACCAAGATCGCTCATAAATGCGGTCTCACAAAGGCCCAAAATAACTTAGGAATGAGATGCGGAACATGTGTTTCACCCAGAGAGTTGTGAATCTGTGGAGCACTCTAACACATGGTAGTGGAGGCCAATTCACTGGAAGATTTCACGAGAGAGTTAGATTTAGCTCTTAGAGCTAAAGGAAACAAGGGGTTTGGGGATAAAGCAGGAACGGGGTACTGATTTTAAATAGAAACATCGAAACCTGGAAAATAGGTGCAAAGGGAGGCTATATGGTCTTTCGAGTCACCAATCGACAATAGACAATAGATAATAGGTGCAGGTGTAGGCCATTCGGCCCTTCGAGCCAGCACCGCCATTCAATGTGATCATGGCAGATCATCCCCCATCAGTACCCCGTTCCTGCCTTCTCCCCATATCCCCTGACTCCGCTATCTTTAAGAGCCCTATGTCGCTCGCTATTGAAAGTATCCAGTGAACCGGCCTCCACCGCACTATGCGGCAGAGAAATGCACAGACTCACACCTCTATGTGAGAAAAAGTGCTTTCTCGGCTCCGTTCTTAATGGCCTACCACTTATTCGTACACTGTGGCCCCTGCTTCTGGACTCCCCCAACATCTGGAACATATTTCCTGCCTCTAGCGTGTCCAAACCCTTAACAATCTTACATGTTTCAATAAGAGCGCCTCTCATCTTTCTAAACTCCAGAGTGTACAAGCCCAGCCGCTCCATTCTCACAGCATATGACAGTTCCGCCATCCCGGGAATTAACCTTGTAAACCTACGTTGCACTCCCTCAATAGCAAGAATGTCCTTCCTCAAATTATGTGACCAAAACTGCACACAATAGTCCAGGTGTGGTCTCACTAGGGCTCTGTACAACTGCAGAAGAACCTATTTGCTCCTATACTCGACTCCTCTTGTTGTAAAGGCCAACATGCCATTCGCTTTACTCACTGCCTGCTGTACCTACATGCTTACTTTCATAAACTGATGAACAAGGACCCTCAGAACCCGTTGTACATCCCCTTTTCCCAACTTGACGCCATTTAGATAGTAATCTGCATCCTGTTTTTGATATCAAAGTGGATAACCTCACATCATCCACCTTAAACTTTTTCTCTGCCATGCATCTACCGACTCCCCCATCCTGTGCAAGTCACCCTGCATTCTCATAGCATCCTCCTCACAGTCCACACTGCCACCCAGCTTTGTGTCATCTGCAAATGTTTTAATGTTACATTGAATTCCTTCATCCAAATCATTGATGTATTTTGTAAATAGCTGCGGTCTCAGCACCGAGCCTTGCCGTACCCCACTAGTCACTGCCTGCCATTCTGAAAGGGACCCGTTAATCCCAACTCTTTGTTTCCTGTCTGCCAACCAATTTTCTACGTCAGCACTCTACCCCCAATACCATGTGCCCCAATGTTGCCCTGTAATTTTCCTACGTGGGACCGTATCAAATGCTTTCTGAAAGTCTAGGTGCACTACATCCACTGACTCTGCCTTGTCCATTTTCCTAGTTACATCCTCCAAAAATTCCAGAAGATTAGTCAAGCATGATTTCCCCTTCGTAAATCCATGCTTACTCGGACCGATCCTGTCACTGCTATACAAATGTGTGGTTATTTCATATTTTATAATTGACTACAGCATCTTCCCCACCACCGATGTCAGGTTAATTGATCTATAATTCCCTGTTTTCTCCCCCCCTTTCTTAAAAAGTGGGATAACATTAGCTACCCTCCAATACACAAGCACGGATCTTGAGTCTATAGAACATTGGAAAATTATCACCAATGCATCCACGATTTCTAGAGCCACTTTCTTAAGTACTCTGGGTTGCAGACCATCAGACCCTGCGGCTTATCAGCCTTCAGTCCCATCGGTCTACCCAACTCAATTTCCTGGCTAATGTGGATTTCCTTCAGTTCCTCCGTCACCCCAGATCCTCTGGCCACTACTCTATCAGTAAGATTGTCTGTGTCCTCGTTAGTGAAGACGGATCCAAAGCACCTGTTCAACTAATCTGCCATTTTTTTTGCTCCCCATAATAAATTCACCTTTTTCGGTCATCAAGTGTTCAACTTTGGTCTCAGCTATTTTTTCCTCTTCACATACCTAAAGAAGCTTTTACTATCCTCCTTTATATTCTTGGCTAGCTTACCTTCGTAACTCATCTTTTCTCCCCGTATTGTCTTTTTAGTTATCTTCTGTTGCGCTTTAAACATTACCTAATCCTCTTGTTCCCACTCATCTTTGCTGCATTGTACCTCTTCTCTTTTATTTTTATACTGTCCCTGATGTCCATTGTCTGCCACGGTCGTCCCTTACTCCCCTTGAAATCTATCTTCCTCCAAGAACTGATCCTGCACTTCTGTATTATTCTTAGAAATACCTTGCATTGTTGTTCCACTGTCATCCCTGCTATGGTATCTTTCCAGTCCACTTAGGCCTTCTTATCCCTCATGGTCCAATAGTCCCCTTTATTCAACTGTAACACGGACACCACAGATCTCCGCTTTTCCCTCTTCAAATGTAGATTAAACCTGACGATGTTATAGTATCTACCTAATAATGGCTCATTAACCTCAGGTTCATTTATCAAATCTGGTTCATTACATAACACTAAATCCAGAATTGCCTTCTCCCTGAGCTCCAATACAAGCTGCTCTAAGAATCCATCACAAAGGCACTCTACAATGTCCCTTTCTTGGGGTCCAGTACCAACCAGATTTTCCCAGTCTACCTACATGTTGAAATCACCCAAAACAAGTACAGCATTACCTTTGCTACATGCCAATTTTAACCGCTGATTCAACTTGCACCCTATGCCCAGGCTACCCTTTGAGGCATGTAATGTCCCACTACGGTATTTTTCCCTTGTAATCATTTAGTTCTATGCATACTGGCTCCACGTCTCCTGTTTCAATGTGACCCCTTGCAAGGGACTGAATTTAATTCCTCACCAAGAGAGCTACCACACGCCTTCCGCCCACATGTCTGTCTGGAAGGAGGCATACGCTTGAATATTCAGTTCCCAGCCCTGGCCGAGTCCCACAACAACATACTTGCCAATTACTAACTGAGCCACAAGCTCGTCCACTTTATTGCTCATACTTCGCGCATTCAAATACAACACTTTGACCTCCGTATTCACGTCCCCCCTCGCACCGCTCACAATTGCCCATGCAATTTGATCAAGGCTGCTCATCCACTATCAGAAACCAGTGCCTACCTTCTCCTCATGCCTCTTGATTCTGGCAGCCCCAAGAGGTCTATCTCACTCTCTTTTCATTTCATCCAGCGAATTGCCTCCACTGCCTTCTGTGACAGAGTATTCCAGAAATGTACAACTTTCTGGCTGAAAGATTTTTTTTCATCTCAGTTTGAAATGCCCTCCCCTTCACTCTTAGAAACTCTGTTTCTGGACGCCGCCTGCATTTGTAATATTGTTCCTGCATCTATCTTGACCAGTCCTGTTTCTGCAGGATTCCCACTCATCCTTCTAAATTCCAGTGAATACTTGACCAGTCTTTCCAATCTTTCAATAGAAAATAAACAATGGACAATAAGTGCAGGAGTAGGCCATTTGGCCCTTCGATCCAGCACCGCCGTTCAATGTGATCATGGCTGATCATCCCCAATCAGTACCCCGTTCCTGCCTCCTCCCCATATCCCCTGACTCCGCTATTTTTAAGAGCCCTATCCAGCTCTCTCTTGAAATCATCCAGGGAACCTGCCTCCACCGCCCTCTGAGGCATAGAATTCCATAGTCCTTATAATTTCCTCATATGACAGTACCACCCTACCGGGGATTAAACGTGGTTAATATACGCGACACTCACTCCATAACAAGGATGTATTTCCTCAAATTAGGAGACCAAAACTGCACACAATACTCCAGAAGGACCTCTACTCTTATACCCAAATCGACTCGTTATAAAGGCCAACATGCCATTAGCTTTCTTCACTACCTGGTGTACCTGAATGTTTACTTCGAGTCTCGTTGCACATTCCTTTTCCCCCAAACTGACACCATTGAGATAATAATCTGCTTCCATTTTCTTCCGTCAAATTGGATAACATCACTTTAACTACATTATACCGCATCTGCCATATATCTGCCAACTCACTCAATCTGCTCAGGTCATCCTGCAACCACCTAGCATCCTCTTCGCAGTTTATATGCCACCAAACGTGGTATCTTCTGGAAATTTGCTTGTGTTTCTTTTAATTCCATTATCTAAATCATTAATATATATTTGTGGTCCCTGCACCGAGCGTTGCGGCACTCCGATCAGAATGCCTGCCATTCTGACAGGGACCTCTCACATGGCACATTCTCAAGACATTCCAGAAGATTAGTCAAGCAGGATTTCCCCTTCATAAATCAATGTTGACTTGGACCAAACCTTCAAAAGCTATCCAAATACGCCGTTATTACTTCATTAATAATTGACTCTGCCATCTTACCCAGCTCCGATGTCAGGCTAACTGGCCAGAGCTTCAATAGCGCCGCAGCACAGGATTTCATCGCAGAGCGGGCGATGCCTTACCGGGAATCGCTGTGTGGAGCAACGGAGTGTTCGGCCAGCTGCTATAACATCGTGAAGCTGTGGTCTGCGGAGCTTCCAGCCGCGGGCGGCGCTGACGCTAACATCGCGGAGTCCTGGGATCCTTTGCCGGGGGTCTCCATCGTTGGAGCTCCGTCCAGCTCGGCCTATGGACATCGGCAGCCGTGGTCCCCGGTAGGAAGCGGCCTATTCGGAAACTGGAAGCCGCTGTGAGCATTCTCCCGTTCCGCCGTCGGAGTTCCATCATCCTGTCGAGAAGGCCTGAATCATCGGGCCGCCGTTGCGGCGACTGCGGGAGACTCAAAGCCCCGACCACGGGTGAACAAAGAGGAAGTTGACTGAACTTTATGGCCTTCCCTCACAATGGGAAACGTTGATTCCGCTGTGTGGAGATATTCATGTTAAATTATACCGTGTAATGTGCTCGTTTATATTCGTATATCTGTTTTGAAACTCAAATCTCACTGTGCCAATTGGTGCATGTGAATATAGGTGTAACCTGAACTTGAACTTGAACATAATTTCAACTGTTTTCTTTCAAAGGACCCACATTTGCCTTTTCTAATATTTTTTTTTTCTCTGAACATAACTAAATAGGCTTTTATTGCCCTTTATATTCCTGGCGACCTCACCTTCGTACTTCATATTTCCCCCCCGTATTGCCATTTTTTGTTACCTTCTGATGTCCTTCGAAAATTGCCCTATCCTCTGGCTTCCGCCGCTCTTTCCTGTGTTCTACATCTTTTCCTTTAGTTTTATACCGTCCCCAACTTCCAATTTCAGCCACGGTTACCTCTTACTTTCCTTAGAATCTGTCTTCATCCTTGGAATGAAATTATCTTGTATCTTCTGCATTATGCCCCGAAATTCCTACCATTTTTATTCCTCCGTCACTTCTGCTAGGATCATTTCCAGTCGGCATTGGCCCGCACTTCTCTCATGCCGTCAACTGTGTTGACCTTTGTTCAACTACAAGACTGACACATCTGATGTAACATTTTCCCACTCAAATTGCGGATTAAAACTATTCATATTATGGTCATTCCTTCCTAGGGTTCCTTTACCTTAAGTTCCCTTCCTAAATCTGGTTCATTAGACAACACTAAATCCAGAATTGCCTTATCTCTGGTAGGCTTCAATAGAAGTTGCTTTAAGGACCCATCTCAGAGCCATCTCTACACATTCCCATTCTTGGTTTCTACAACCAACCTGATTTTCACAGTCTACCTGCATTTTGAAATCTCTGTAAAAGCAGTGACATTACATTTGTTACATGCCAATTTTAACTCCTGCTTCAACTTGCACCCTATATCCAGGCTACTGTTTTGTACTTACCATTGTCGTGTATCATTTACAATTGCAGAATTCAATCCACAGCGACTTTACATCGTCAGTCCCACTGTCAACCCTCACCTACAGAGCTAGCCCACCTCCGCTGCCCACATGACTTGATCATATTGATTGGCAGTGCAGGGGCGAAGGGAGAATGACTTACACCTACACCTATTTTCCATGTTTCTGTGTTTCTCCATCCCTGCAGGTGACTGCATTAGTTGCAGTTTGCGTGTTCTGTTTCACTGGCTCAATGACTTTCGGTGGGATACCGGTAACCAACCCGACTGTGGCCTCGCATTGACATTTCGTCGATTTTATAAGCCGCCGTGCAGCAATTCCCACTACCCTTGAAGTTACAGCCTCTCATCAAACAAACAAACAAACAGCCCTTCACTGGCCTTCCTGCATTGTTGCGGGGTTGCACAGGGGAGCGACAGCCTCCGCCATCCGTTCAGTTTTATTTATTTGTCACGTATACCAAGGTACAGTCAAAATCGTTTGTTGCTTATTAAACAGTCAGCGGAGAGCCAATATATTGTATTAATCGAGCCTCCCACAGTGTACAGATACAGTGGCTTGCAAACGTTTTCATACCCCTTAAACGTTTCAGCATTTTATCACGTTATAACCACAAGCGTAAGTGTATGTTATTGGCATTTTATGTGATAGACCAACACAAAGTGGTGCATCATTGTGAAGTGGAAGGAAAATGATACATGGTTTCCAAATTGTATTACAAATATAACACTGAAAAGTGTGGAGTGCAAAAGTATTCTGCCCCCTGAGTTAATGCTTTGTAGAACCAACTTTCGCTGCAATTACACCTGCAAGTCTTTTGGGGTATGTCTCTATCAGCTTTGCACATCTAGAGTATGATTTTTTTGCCCATTCTTCTTTGCAAAATAGCTCAAGCTCAGTCAGATTGGATGGAGAGCGTCTGTGAACAGCATTTTTCAAGTCTTGCCAGAGATTCTCAATTGGATTTAGGTCTGGACATTTGACTGGGCCATTCTAACACATGAATATCCTTTGATCTAAACCATTCCATTGCAGCTCTGGTAGTATGTTTAGGGTCGTTGTCATGCGGGAAGGTGAACCTCCGCCCCAGTCTCAAGTCTTTTGCAGACTCTAACAGGTTTTCTTCCAAGAAAGCAGTGTATTTGCCTCCATCCATCTTCCCATCACCTCTGACCAGCTTCCCTGTCCCTGCTGAAGAAAAGCATCCCACAGCATGATGATGCCACCACCATGTTTCACAGTGGGGATGGTGTGTTCAGGGTGATGTGCAGTGTTAGTTTTCCGCCACACACAGCGTATGGCATTTAGGCCAAAAACTTCCATTTTTGTCTCATCAGACCAGAGCACCTTCCTCCACATGTTTGCTGTGTCCCCCACATGGCTTGTGGCAAACTGCAAACGGGACTTCGTATGGCTTTGTTTCAACAATGGCTTTCTTCTTGCCACTCTTCCATAAAGGCCCGATTTGTGGAGTGCACTACTAATAGTTGTCCTGTGGACAGATTCTCCCACCTGAGCTGTGGATCTCTGCAGCTTCTCCAGAGTTGCCATGGGTCTCTTGGCTGCTGCTCTGGTCAATGCTCTCCTTGCCCGGCCTGTCAGTTTAGGTGGACGGCCACGTCTTGGTAGGTTTGCAGTTGTGCCATACTCTTTCCATTTTCGGATGATGGATTGAACAGTGCTCCGTGAGATGTTCAAAGCTTGGGATACTTTTATATAACCTAACCCTGATTTAACCTACTCCACAACTTTATCCCTGACTGTCTGATGTGTTCCTTGGGCTTCATGATTCTGTTTGTTCACTAATGTTCTCTAACAAACCTCTGCGGCCTTCACAGAACAGCTGTATTTATAGTGACATTACGTTACACACAAGTGGACTCTACTTACTAATTAGGTGACTTCTCAAGGCAATTGGTTGCACTGGATTTTATTTAGGGGTATCAGAGTAAAGGGGGCTGAATACATTTTCACGCCACACTTTTCAGGTTTTTTTTGTAAACAAATTTGAAAACCATGTATAATTTTCCTTCCACTTTACAATTATGCGACACGTTGTGTTGGTCTATCACATAAAATCCCAATAAAATACATTTACGTTTGTGGTTGTAACGTGACAAAATGTGCAAAAGTTCAAGGGGTATGAAAACGTTTGCAAGCCATTGTACATGATAATTGAATAATGTTTAGTGCACGATAAAGCCAACAATGTCCGATTAGGATAGTCCGAGTGTCAGCGATGAGGTAGATCGTCTGTCAGGACTGCTCTCAAGTTGTGTTCGGTGGTTCAGTTGCCTGATAACCGCTGGGAAGATACATTATGTCCCTAAATCTGGAGGTGTGAGTTTGCACACTTCTATATCTTCTGCACGATTGCAGCTGGGACTGTGCGTTCACCCGATCTACTGCCCCTCCCCATATGTTCAGATGCCTGAATGATTCAAATGGTCTACTGAACGTCAGAGAAACGTCAGAGCCACATCAGATGCTTCACATCACAATACAGGCCACCAAACAAACCAGCAGATTTTACAATCCCCTTCTCAAACTCTCCATCTCCTCGCACATCGATTTTCAATAATTCCCAGAACAGCGCCCGCACCGAAACGAAGGACAGCTGAGGTTCCCGCTCAGTTCGCCGGGATATGCTGCAGGATCTGTCGGGGGACCTGTGCTCCAGCCTCTCGTCACGTTAACCATTTATTCCCGGAGAGGCGCGATGGGAATGCTCATGTTGTTTGTACTGTCACTCTGCTTACGCCGTGAGTACCGGTCTCCGACCCACACACAGTGCGGGTTGAACATAAAACAACTCGAGTGCACTCCGACCTGAATTTCAAACACTGACCGCGATTTATCCTTCTGCCGTGGTTCGCCTCGAATTCCCACTTATCTCTCCCTGTGTTTAATCTACAGACACCTTCAGTCAGTCAGTGACTCAGAGCCCGAATGCGGTGACTGGAAAAGAGTGCCAACCTGTCACAATCACCTGCCTTTTCCAAGAAGGCTCCTGGGGTAGTTACAAATTTGATGCAGGGCATTTCTTCAAGCATGCACAATCCAGTGCTCATTGGCAGCGGATCACATCAGGTGGACGGGTTGCTGTGTCGACCAATAAAGCGAAAAAGACCTTTACGTTGAAAATTCTTGATTTGAGAGTTGAGGACATGGCCACATATTACTGTCAAGCTGAGTACAGGTGGATTGAGCACAGTGATGGGCCTGCGGTTCCAGCAATACAAAAACCCTGAAGGCAGATACTAGTAGCAACGTAAAGACGCGAGGTGAATCCACCGCGGAACCCACGGCCCCGCTTTATCCCGCCTGCCCTGCATTCTATTTGACACTGGATGAAATGCGTGCTATTCAAACAATGGGGTTTCTCTATTTGGCGAGTGCGGCTGGATAATGCCCCCTTTCCCGAAGCTGGTGTTAACGAACTTCCATGGAGAATGACTTACCTATCTTATGATGCATAACTCCAGACGAGGTCCAGTTACAGAAGCTGCAATCTGAAAAATGCATTCGCTGAACGTTAATCTCCTGCCCACCCGTCTCGCGGGGCGCCTGGGGATTTGAAAGTGACGTGAAACAACGTGTGGGACTGGAAGTACCACAGTGGAAGAGATTCGAATAAAAACTCACCACATTCAATATATATGTTCTTGGGTTCCGGAAACAAAATCAAACGATTGTTGTTTGTGACGCTGTAGTCCAGTTAAATTACATAGGGATTACCACATTCCGTTAACATTCCTTAATAATTGGTTCCGTGTTTGTCAAAGCACACCAGTCTGCGTGGGGGATCACTCTGCTGTTAGCTCTGTTTCTTAGGGGAAACCAGTCGACCCACCGAGGATTGGGGAGCAAGGACAATTACTGGTTGGTCTGAAACTTCCGGAATAATTGGACAGCGATGCTTATGGTTGCCGGGCAAATCGAGGTGATAACTGTTCTTGTACTGCGAGCATCGAGATACGTGGCACTGTGGCTTCAGGGACCACTTACTATAAGGATGGGACTGGAACTACGGTGACTGTCACAGCCGGTAAGTACCCTAAACTTCTCTTATCCCCGGCAGTTCTTGGAAATATTCAGTTCCTTTAATATCGGATCATGAGGCATCAATCGGTTACCAAATAAAACATATTCTATTGATAAAGGGTTCCAGCAAATTTGTACAGATGTACGGTACGCGTGAGTCAAATGAGAGGATATGTGGGGCTCCCCGGGATCATAAATGTAATCACGTTCAACAGTAGCTTCTTCCCCAAAACCATCAGAGTCGGGAACACCACACAGTGCTGACCACAGCTATGAATTTCTATGCAGACACAAGAAAATGCGGACGCTGAAATGGGAATCTGAAGTCTAGATGCCACATGTCGGCTATCACTGTTCTCCTAAAATGCTGCCTGACCCGCGCAGTTAATGCTACCACCAAACCACCGGCTTGCTCCAAAACGCTATGTGGATTCACCCTCTTGGTCGACAAGTTACTGCAGCACTTTGTGATCATAAACTTTTCATAATTGTCTCTGGTTAAACAAAGAATGATTTTTGTGGCTCTAGGATTGCGGCCATTAAATTATTGAGTTATTTTTGTATCATATTTTATGAGAGGACTGGGGTGATCTTATGGAAGTGTATAACATCATGGAACGAATAGATCGGGTAGATACGCAGAATCTCTTGTGCAGAGTTGGTGAGTCGAGGACCGGAGCACACAGGTTTAAGCTTAAGGGGAAGATTTACTGGGATGTGAGGGGTAACGTATTCACACGGAGGGTACTGGGTGTACATAACAAGTTGCCAACGTACATAATTGAAGCTGGCACTATCCCACTGTTTAAGAATCAGTTAGACAAGTGCATGGACAGGACAGGATTATATGGATTTCGAACAAATGCGGGTAGCTGGCACTAACGTAGCTGTGACATGTTGGCCGCTGTCGGGAACGTGAGCTCATTAGCCTGTTTCCGCATTATATCGCTCCATGACTCAATGACGCTGTTATCTGATAAAGCATATTGCTTTTCTAGGCCTGTGTGCATCTACAAGTAAGAATGTCACTGTTCCGTTGTCGGAACAGATTACATTTGAACACCCTGGATTCGTTATTTTTGATTCTAATGGTAAATGACTGTTGGCCTTAACAGCTATGCCCACATCCAAAACAACGAAAAAGGCCGTAATGCATAGAGGCAGAGTTTAGGGCATTTGCCCGTCGTGGAAATTAAAATCCGCCGTTGGAAGTGAAAACGAAAAGTGCTTGGGTGAAGACTGTGATATGTAGCAAGGGTCAATTCAGCGAAAAGTGGAAAAGTATCCGAGTTTGGAGCGTGAGGACGAAATGCCAATGACAATGCTGCTCAAATGTCAATCAGAGTGATCAGATTGATCAGAAACTTATCCTTCTCAAGTCCAGCGTTTGTAGGCTTGGAGTTAGCAAACACTTATTATGAGCGACCGAATGGTCCCCCAAATAATTCGCGGAAAACCTCCGTTTGGTAACCTCCAAAGCCACAATATCGTTCCTCAGATACGAGCCCCAAAACTGCTCGCGATATTCCAAATGTGATGAAATCAGTGCCAAATGTTTTTTACTATTTACATTAGAACCCTGTTTTCATATTCTAGTCAACTTCGAAATGAATGCTAAAATTTAATTTGTATCCCTCAAGGACGCTTCACTCTGCAAATTCACATTTTGGAATTCCCGTACCAAAGTGCATGCCCGTATAGTGTGCTATGTGTGCTATGTAGTATTCCATCTGCCACTTACTTGCCCCCTCTTCCAACCTGTTCAAGTAACTCTGAAGACTCCATGTTTACTCAACACTACCTGCCCCTTCACCTATTTTTGGCATCATCCGCGATATCAGCCGCAAAGCCATCAATTCCATCATCCAGATCGTAAAAATACAACGGGAAAAGTAGTGAACCCAACATTGACCCATTAGTCAAAGGCAGCAAGCGGAAAAGATCACCTTTATTCCAACATTTGGACCTGATACGGACACCCTATCCTCTATCCACACTGTATGCTTATCTCTAACACTAATACTCTATTCTTAATTATCCGCTCGCGCCCTACACCATTTAATATACATCAGAAAATGTAAGTAAGCAGTATTTCTGACTTTTATTTCTCCATCCTGCTTGTTACGTTCACAAAGAATGTCAACAGATGTGTCAGGCAAGAGCCCCCCCCCCCACCCCCCTTGCTGACTTCGCCGATTTATAATGTGCTTCAAAGTAACTGGAACCTCATTTTTGCTAATTGTCTCTAACATCTTACGAACTATTGAAGTCTTGCTAAGCGCCTTATCATTACAACGGGCTTATAAACTTTCCCATACAATTCATGGAATTGATCCACGCCCCCTGCATGTGAAAGCCTGGGAAACAATCTATTTCTTATTTCGAGGAAACAGAGGGAGGTTGGCAGGAGGGTAGATGGCCTGCGAGTAAAGCTGGACACACTGTAAACATTCCACAAACTGAAATCAAACGACAGCTGTCAGAACTGTTGAAACTGATCTCGAGAGGGGAAAATATGAACCGCAAGCAGCAAAAGCGGGCGACCAAGATTGAAAACTAAAAATGTTTTTCAATTAAATGAAAGTAAAACGTAGAAGGACGATGCCCAGTGAAGAAAAAACAACTCTTAATACATAGAGGGCAAAGCATTTATCTCAGTTGAGCAAATTGCACTCTAAAGATTACCTTCCAGTTATTAAACACAGAAGGCTGTGCAGACCAAGTCAGGGGGAAAATAAGGCAGCGATTCATAGATTTTTGATTAATCGAGGCGTCAGACGTTATTGTTATTGTGGAGCATGCAGGGGAATTGGGTTCGCAAGGCGAGATAGTTCAGCCATCATTCAATGGCGGAGTAGGCTTCATGGGCCGAATGTCCTAATATACTTCTATCACATGATCTTATGCATTAAATGCCAATACATCACTGTTGAACCTTAACCATACATAGGAAGGGAAACACTTAAGTCAAGCTGTGAGGAGAATGACTAGTTCTATTGTTTTAACGCGAAGAACCAATTAAAAAATGTTAGAGAAGTGGGTAAGGTAATTTGGGTCATTCACCGGAACCCTACTCTCTGAATCAGCTCCACTATTATTCCGTGCTCGCTGTGGCTGCTCACACAGCGTGGGATGTTTCCAATTTCCCTTTCATAATCAGAGTTTGACCTCGCGAATATTCGTCAGTGAATTTCACCACGGTGGCGCAACGGTGGTCCTGCTGCCCGACAGCGCTATTAGCACCTGAGACCCGAGTTCGATCCCGAGAAAGATGAAAAAGATAATAGACAGAGAATAAGGGATGGTGGGTTTCTAAAATGTGTATATTTTAATGCTAGGAGCATTATAAGTAAGGTGGATGAACTTAGAGCCTGGATTGACACCTGGAAATATGATGTTGTGGCAATCAGCTAAACATGGTTGCAGGAGGGCTGTGATTGGAAACTAAATATTCCAGGATTTCGTTGCTTCAGGTGTGATAGAATTGGAGGGACCAGAGGGGGATGTGTTGCATTGCTTGTCAGAGAAGATATTACAGCAGTGCTTTGGCAGGATAGATTAGAGGGCTCGTCTAGGGAGGCTATTTGGGTAGAACTGAGAAGTGGGAACGGTGTAGCAACACTTTTAGGGGTGTATTATAGACCGCCAAATGGGGAGCGTGAATTGGAAGAGCAAATATGTAAGGAGATAGCAGATATTAGTAGTAAGCACAAGGTAGTGATTGTGGGAGATTTCAATTTTCCAAACATAGACTGGGAAACACATTCTGCAAATGGGCTGGATGGTTTGGAGTTTGTAAAATGTGTGCAGGATAGTTTTTTTGCAGCAGTACATAGAAGTATCGACCAGAGAAGGGGCAGTGCTGGACCTCCTGTTGGGAAATGAGGCAGGTCAGGTGACGGAGGTATGCGTTGGTGAGCACTTCGGGACCAGTGATCACAATACCATTAGTTTCAAAGTGTTAACGAAGAAACTGCAGATGCTGGAGAATCGAGCGTTACACAAAATGCTGGAGAAACTCAGCGGGTGCAGCAGCATCTAAGGAGCGAAGGAGATGGGCGACGTTTCGGGTCGAGACACTTCTTCAGACCTGAAGAAGGGTCTCGACCCGAAACGTCGCATATCTCCTTCGCTCCTTAGATGCTGCTGCACCCGCTGAGTTTCTCCAGCATTTTGTGTAACCCACCATTAGTTTCAATATAATTATGGAGAGAGTCAGAACTGGACCTAGGGTGCAGATTTTTGATTGGAGAAAGGCTAACTTTGAGGGAATGCGTAAGGATTTTAAAGGAGTGAATAGGGACACTTTGTTTCATGGGAAGGATGTAGAAGAGAAATGGAGGACATTTAAAGGGGAAATTGTAAGAGTACAGAATCTTTATGTCCCTGTTAGGTTGAAAGGAAATAGTAAAAATTGGAAAGAGCCATGGTTTTCAAGGGAAATTGGACACTTTTTCGAAAAAAGAGAGATATCCACAATAATTATAGGAGGCATTGAGTAAATGAGGTGCTAGAGGAGTATAAAGAATGTAAAAAGAATCTTAAGAAAGAAATTAGGAAGGCTAAAAGAAGATATGAGGTTGCTTTGGCAAGAAAGGTGAAAGTAAACCCAAAGGGTTTCTACAGCTATATTAATAGCAAAGGGATAACGAGGGATAAAATTGGACCATTAGAGAACCAGAATGGACAGCTATCTGCAGAGCCAAATAAGATGGGGGAGATATTGAACAATTTATTTTCTTCGGTATTCACCAAGGAGAAGGATATTGAACTCTGTGAGTTAAGGGGAAAAAGTAGAGTAGCTATGGAAACTATGAGATTCAAAGAGGAGGAAGTACTGACAAATATAAAAATATTTTAAAAAATATAAAAGTGGATAAGTCTCCAGGTCCAGCCAGGATATTCCCTAGGACATTGAGGGAAGTTAGTGTAGAAATAGCAGGAGCTGTGACAGAAATATTTCAAATGTCATTGGAAACGGGAATAGTGCCGGAGGATTGTCGTACTGCGCATGTTGTTCCATTGTTTAAAAAGGGTTCAAAGAATAAACCTAGCAATTATAGACCTATTAGTTTGATGTCAGTGGTGGGCAAATTAATGGAAAGGATACTTAGAGATAATATATATAAGCATCTGGATAAACAGGGTCTGATCAGGAACAGTCAACATGGATTTGTGCATGAAAGGTCATGTTTGACAAACCTTCATGAATTTTTTGAAGCGGTAACTAGGGAAATAGATGAGGCTAAAGCAGTGGATGTTGTCTATATGGATTTCAGTAAGGCCTTTGACAAGGTTCCCCATGGAAGGTTGGTTAAGAAGGTTCAATCTTTGGGTGTTAATGGTGGAGTAGCAAGATGGAATCAACAGTGGCTGAATGGGAGAAGTCAGAGAGTAATGGTGGATGGCTGTTTGTCAGTTTGGAAGCCGGTGACCAGAGGGGTGCCTCCGGGATCTGTGTTGGGTCCACTGTTGTTTGTCATTTACATCAATGATCTGGATGATGGGGTGGAAAATTGGATAAGTAAGTATGCAGATGATAGGTGGTGTTGTGGATAATGAAGTAGATTTTCAAAGTCTACAGAGAGATTTGGGCCATTTGGAAAAGTGGGCTGAAAGATGGCAGATGGAGTTTAATGCCGTTAAGTGTGAAGTGCTACATCTTGGCAGGACACATCAAAATAGGACGTACATGGTAAATGGTAGGGAATTGAGGAATGCTGTGGAACAGAGGGATATAGGAATAACTGTGAATAGTTCCCTGAAGGTGGAATCGCATGTAGATAGGGTGGTAAAGAAAGCCTTTGGTGTGCTGGCCTTTATAAATCAGAGCATTGAATATAGGAGTAGGGAAGTAATGTTAAAATTGTACAAGGCATTGGTAAGACCAATTCTGGAGTATGGTGTACAATTTTGGTCGCCTAATTATAGGAAAGATGTCAACAAAATAGAGAGTGCAGACGAGATTTACTAGAATGTTGCCAGGTTTCCAGCAACTATGTTACAGAGAAAAGTTAAACAAGTTAGGTCTTTATTCTTTGGAGCGCAGAAGGTTAAGGGGGGACTTGATTGAGGTCTTTAAAATGATGAAAGGGATAGACAGAGTTGACGTGGATACGTTTTTCCCATTGAGGGTAGGGAAGATTCAAACAAGAGGGCATGACATGAGAATTAAGGGACAGAAGTTTAGGGGTAACGTGAGGGGGAACTTCTTTACTCAGAGGGTGGTGGCTGTGTGGAATGAGCTTCCAGCAGAAGTGGTGGAGGCAGGATCTATTTTAACATTTAAAAGTAAAGTGGATAGGTATATGGAGGTGAAGGGAATGGAGGGGTATGGTCTGAGTGTAGGTAGATGGGACTAGGGGAAAACAAATGGTCGGCACGGACTGGAAGGGCCGAGAGGGCCTGTTTCCGTGCTGTAATTGTTATATGGTTACATGGTTATTTGTCCCTACGGAGTTTATGTTTTCTGCCCATAATCTGCGTGGGTTTTCTTTGAGATCTAGGGTTTCTTCCCACACTCCAAATACGGACAGTTTAAAAGGGTAATTGACTTTCCATAAATGTTAATTATCCATCGTGTGTGTGGGGTAGTGTTAATGTGCTGGGATTGCAGGGCGGTGCGGAAGGTAGGCCGAGGGCCCGTTTCCGCGCTGTGTCCCTAAATTAAACTAAACTAAACTGAACTAAAGTAAACTAAATGGAACTAAAGGAAACTAAGCTAAACGAAATTTAAATTCAACTCCTGGTAGGAACAATTACAAGATTCATAAATAATGTTTCCATACATTTTTCAAAAATGTGATGAACTACTGGAGACGGTAACCCCTCTCTGCGCATGTCATAGTCTCCAACAGTCAATGTGAAAACAATAACAATTCTACTATTTTCTGCAGATTCCATTTCCGCGGGATCCCAGAGTCCGCCTCAACAAACCTCTCTTTCTGGTGACACTGTTACTCTTAACTGCGTATATTCCGGAATTTGCTCGTACACAATACACTGGTACCATACAGTTTTCCCGGGCAATCTCTGGAATTCCTGCTCCAAAGACACGCTTCAGAAAGCCAGATAACGAAAGAGGCTGCCGAAAGGTCGTATTACTGGTTCTCTCGATCCTGACCAGAAAATCAGTCAGTTAACGCTATCTGAAGTACTGCCGAGCGACCAGGCTGTGTATTACTGTGGGATGAGTCCGCGCATCGCACAGTGACACCGCGCAGTGAGATAGCTGTACCAAAACCTCAGCGTGGCGGAATACAGACACACAGCACAGCAGAACATCTGCGGCGCAATCCGAGAACCCCAGTCTAGTGTGGATTGACTACACGTTGCGTGGGAAGGAAACAAAAGAAAGATTACAAAGATAAATGACAGAAGCAAAATTATTCTGGGAAGACAGAGAGAGAGAGGGAGAGAGAGGGGGGTGAGAGGGAGAGGGAGAGGTAGAGGGGAGAGGGAGGAGAGATCTAGGGGGGGGAAGAGGGAGAGGGAGAGGTAGAGGAGAAGGGAGCAGAGAGAGAGAGAGAGAGAGAGGTGGCGAGAGAGGGGATAGAGAGAGAGAGGGAGAGAAGAGACAGACAGACACCCCGACAGAGAGAGAGAGGGAGAGAGAGAGGGAGAGGGAGAGGGAGCGGGAGGGTGAGAGAGAGAGAGAGAGAGAGAGAGAGAGAGAGGGGGGGGGCGAGGTGAATGTAACAGATATATATCTGGGTATAATAGGCGGCAATGGAGCTGAAATGGAAAATCGGCCCTGGCTATTTTAAAGTAGACGTCAGTGGCCAGGTAAACATCAGCCGCCGATTTTATTCTCACAATTTTACATACACACGACCGCAACACAAACAAGCACAGACTAAAACTGTTTTAAAATCTCATTCATCTACTGTTGCCAATTTGTATCAGTATACTTTACGAAGCAGCAGCAGACGTACTAGTATAACTAGACGTCCAGAGGCCCACAGGAGCCGTTGGAAGAGGAGGAGGGGGAGGAGCGACACCCGACCGGTAAGGTTAAAAATCAAGCGCTGGGCTTGATTTTTCAGAGGCCCACAGGAGCCGTTGGAAGAGGAGGAGGGGGAGGAGCGACAACCGACCGGTAAGGTTAAAAATCAAGCGCGGGGCTTACCTAAATCTATAACATTCCATTTGGAGAAGTGGGTTTTTTTTAGGAAGCCGCTGATTGGTGGGAAGTGGACTAGGGTAAGCAGCTGATTGGCAGTCAGATTCCTGCAGTTTGTTGTGTACTTTGTATTGTGTTGATATTGTATCCTGTGTAAGGGGGCAGTATGAAGGCAAGGGCAGTGTACTGTTCTGGATGTCAGATGTGGGAGGTCAGGCAATCTGATAGCCCTCCAGACATCCACATCTGCGCCAGGTGTGCTCTTGAGATGGGGCTCCTAAAGGACTGTGTGATAAGGAACCTGGAGACAGGAGCTCGATGACCTCCGACTGGTCAGGGAGAGTGAGGGAGGTAATAGAGAGGAGCTACAGGGAGGTAGTCACTCCAGACCACAGGAGGCAGACAAGTGGGTCACAGTTAGGAAGGGCAAGGCGCAGTGGCAGGGTTCTAGAGGAATAACCCCTGTGACTGTACACGTGCGGATGGAAATAGGTACTCGGTTTGAGTACGATTGGAGGACAGCCTAGCTGGGGGGGCAGCAACAGCGACCGGGCCTCCGGGCACAGAGACCGGCCCTGATGCTCATAAGGGTAGCAAAAAAGAGGAGGGCAATTGTAATAGGGACTCTATAGTTAGGGGGTCGGATAGGCGATTCTGTGGACGCAGTCGGAGAACCCGGATGGTAGTTTGCCACCCTGGTGCCAGGGTTCCCGCATGTGTTACAACGTGTCCAAAAGATTCTGATAAGGAGGGAGAGGAGCCTGATGTTTTGTGGTACACATAGGTACCAATGACATAGGCAGAAAAGGTGACGAGGTCCTGAAGGGAAAATTTAAGGAGTGGGGGAAAGTTAAGGAGAAGACCAAAAGGGTAACGATTTCAGGATCACTCTGCCTTGCCGCGTGACAGTGAGAGTAGGAATGAAATGAGGTGGAGGATAAAATGCGTGCTGAGCGACTGGGTGCAGTGGCAGGGATTTCAAGTTTTCTTGATCACTGGGAACGTCTTTTTGGGGAAGGCATGATCTGTACACAAAGACGGGTTGCACTTGAACCCGGAGGGGGACTCAATACCCTGGCAAGGAGATTTTGCAAAGCTACTGGGGAGGACCTTTAAATCTATAAAGGCATGGGGGAGGGACTCGGTAGAGGGGGCTAGGGTTCAGGGTGTGGGGCAAGAGGCAGAGAAGGGAAGCACGCGACCCAAAATGTAGGCCGAGAACGATGAAAAAGATAATAGACAGAGAATAAGGAGATGGTGGGTTTTCTAAAATGTGTATATTTTAATGCTAGGAGCATTGTAAGTAAGGTGATGAACTTAGAGCCCTGGATTGACACCTGGAAATATGATGTTGTGGCAATCAGTTAAACATGGTTGCAGGAGGGCTGTGATTGTAAAAACTAAATATTCCAGGATTTCGTTGCTTCAGGTGTGATAAAATTGAGGGACCAGAGGGGGAGGTGTGCATTGCTTGTCAGAGAAGATATTACAGCAGTTCTTTGGCAGGATAGATTAGAGAGCTCGTCTAGGGAGGCTATTTGGGTGAACTGAGAAGTGGGAACGCTGTAGCAACACTTTTAGGGGTTTAATTATAGACCGCCAAATGGGGAGCGAGATTGGAAGAGCAAATATTAACGAGATAGCAATATTAGTAGTAACACAAGGTAAGTGATTGTGGGAATTTCAATTTTCCAAAATAGACTGGGAAACACATTCTGCAGTAAATGGGCTGGATGGTTTGGAGTTTGTAAAATGTGTGCAGGATAGTATTTTGCAGCAGTACATAGGGGTATCGACCAGAGAAGGGGCAGTGCCTCCTGTTAGGAAATGAGGAAGGTCAGGTGACGGAGGTATGCGTTGGTGAGCACTTCGGGACCAGTGATCACAATACCATTAGTTTCAATATAATTATGGAGAAAGTCAAAACTGGACCTAGGGTGGAGATTTTTGATTGGAGAAAGGCTAACTTTGAGGTAATGCGTAAGGATTTTAAAGGAGTGAATTGGGACACTTTGTTTCATGGGAAGGATGTGGAAGAGAAATGGAGGACATTTAAAGGGGAAAATTGTAAGAGTACAGAATCTGTATGTCCCTGTTAGGTTGAAGGAAATGAAAGGAAATTAGTAAAATTCTTTTTCAAGGGAAAATTCACTTGTTTCGAAAAAAAGAGAGAGGGGAGTAAAATGAGGAGATGAGTATAAAGAATGTAAAATTGAATCTTAAGAAAGAAATAGGAAGGCTAAAAGAAGATATGAGGTTGCTCTTGTGGCAAGAAAGAAAAGCCAAAGGGTAGGGGTTTTCTACTAGCAATATTAATAGGCAAAATGATAACGAGGGTTTTCAAAGAGATGGGGATATTGGAACAATTCATTTTTCTTCGGTATTCACCAAGAGGAAGATATTGAACTCTGTGATATAAGGGATTATGGAAAGTACTGAACTTTTGAAAAATATATAATAGTGGATAAGTCTCCAGGTCCTGCGGGTCAGAAATATTCCCTAGGACATTGAGGGTGGCAATTTAGTGTAGAAATATCAGGAGCTATGACAGAAATATTTCAAATGTCATTAGAAACGGAATAGTGCCGGAGGATTGGCGTACTGCGCATGTTGTTCCATGTTTAAAAAAGGGTTCAAAGGAAAAAACTCCTAGCAATTATAGACCTATTAGTTTGAACGTCAGTGGTGGCAAATTAAGGAAAGGATACTTAGAGATAATATTATATAAGCATCTGGATAAACAGGGTCTGATCAGGAACAGTCACATGGATTTGTGCGGAAGGTCATGTTTTGACAAACCTTCTTGAATTTTTTGAAGCGGTAACTAGGGAAATAGATGAGGCTAAAGCAGTGGATGTTGTCTATATGGATTTCAGTACGGCCTTTGACAAGGTTCCCCATGGAAGGTTGGTTAAGAAGGTTCAATCTTGGGATGTTAATGGTGGAGTAGCAAGATGGAATCAACAGTGGCTGAATGGGGAGATGTCATAGAGTAAATGTGGATGGCTGTTTTGTCAGTTTGGAAGCCGGTGACCAGGAGGGGTGCCTCGGGATCTGTGTTGGGTCCACTGTTTTGTTTGTCATTTACATCAATGATCTGGATGATGGGGGTGGAAAATTGGATAATTAAGTATGCAGATGATACTAAGATAGGTGGTGTTGTGGATAATGAAGTATATTTTCAAAGTCTACAGAGAGATTTTGGGCCATTGGAAAAGTGGGCTGAAAGATGGCAGATGGATTTAATGCGTTAAGATGGAAGTGCTACATCTTGGCAGAGACAAATCAAAATAGGACGTACATTGGTAAATGGTAGGAATTGAGGAATGCTGTGAACAGAGGGATCTAGGAATAACTGATCATAGTACCCTGAAGGTGGAATCGCATGTAGATAGGTGGTAAAGAAAGCCTTTGGTGTGCTGGCCTTTATAAATCAGAGCATTGAATTTAGAGGAGTAGGGAAGTTAATGTTAAAATTTACAAAGCATTGGTAAGACCAATTCTGGAGTATGGTGTACAATTTTGTCGCCTAATTATAGGAAGGATGTTAACAAAATAGAGAGTGCAGAGGAGATTTACTAGAATGTTGCCAAGGTTTCCAGCAACTATGTTACAGAAAAAAGTTTTTAAACAAGTTATTAGGTCTTTATTCTTTGGAGCGCAGAAGGTTAAGGGGGGATTGATTGAGGTCTTTGATGTTGGATAGACAGAGTGACGTGGATACGTTTTTCCCATTGAGGGTAGGGAAGATTCAAACAGGGGAACATGAGAATTAAGGGAACAGAATTTGGTAAACGTGATGGGGAACTTCTTTACTCAAGGGTGGTGGCTGTGTGGAATGAGTTTACAGCAGAAAGTGGTGGAGGCAGGATCGATTTTAACATTTTAAAAGTAATAGGTTATGGCCGTGAAGGGAATGGAGGGGTATGGTCTGAGTTGTAGAGGGATGGGAGGGAAACGGAACTGGAAGGGCGAGAGGCCTGTTTACGTGCTGTTAATTGTTAGATGGTTATATGGTTATGTTACGGAGTTTATGTTTCTGCCCATAATCTGCGTGGGTTTTCTCTGAGATCCTAGGGTTTCTCCCCACACTCAAATACGGACAGTTAAAAGGGTAATTGACTTTCCTAAATGTTCATTATCCATGTGTGTGTGGGTAGTGTTTAATGTTGGCTGGGTGCAGGGCGTTGCGGAAGGTAGGCCGAGGCCCCGATTCCGCGCTGTGTCCTAAATTAAACTAAACTAAACTGAAAAACTAAACTGGAACTAAAGGAAACTAACCTAAACGGAAATTTAAATTCATCTCCTGGTAGGAAACAATTACTTCAATAATGTTTCATTACATTTTTCAAAAATGTGATGAACTAGACTGACGGTAACCCCTCTGAGCTTGTCATAGTCTCCAACAGTCAATGTTAAAACAATAACAATTCTACTATTTTCTGCTTCCATTTCCGCGGGATCCAGAGTCCGCCTCAACAAACCTCTCTTTCTGTTGGACACTGTTTACTTCTTACTGCGTATTCCGGGAATTTGCTCGTACACAGTACACTGGTACCGACAGTTCCCAGGGCAATCTCTGAAATTCCTGCTTCAAAGGACACATTCAGGAAAGTCAGATAAGGAAAGGTGCCGAAGTATTACTGGTTCTCTCGGATCCTGGCCAGAAAATCAGTCAGTTAACCGCTATCTGAAGTACTGCCGAGCGACCAGGCTGTGTTGTTACTGTGGGATGAGTCCGCGCATCGCACAGTGACACCGCGCAGTGAGATAGCTTGTCCCCCCCACGGTACGGGTCACAGCCAGAACATCTCGGCGCAATCCGATAACCCCAGTCTGTGTGATTGAATACACGTTGCGTGGGGAAGTAGGAAGATTACAAGATAAATGAAGAAGCAAAATTATTCTGGGAAGACAAAGAGAGAGAGGAGGGAGAGATAGGGGGGGAGAGATGAAGAGGTAGGGGGATAGGGAGTGGAGAGGAGGGAGAGAGGGGGGAAGAGAGGGAGAGGGAGAGGTAGGGAGAGGGGAGCACAGATAGAGAGAGAGAGAGAGAGAAGAGAGATAAGATGGAGAGAGAGAGGGAAGTGAGAGGGACGGAGGGAGAGAGAGACAGAGAGACAGAGAGAGAGAGAGAGAGAGAGAGAGAGAGAGAGAGAGAGAGAGAGAGAGATAGAGGGGGGGGGCGAGTGAATGTAATCGGATACATATCTGGGTATAATAGCGGGAAATGGGCTGAAATGGAAAATCGGCCCTGGCCTTTAAATATTCAGTGACGTCAGGTGGCCAGGTAACATCAGTTCGCCGATTATTAAGTCTCACATTTTACATACACACGAGCGCAGACACAAACAGCACAGACTAAAACTGTTTTAAAACTCATTCACTACGTGGCCAATTTGTATCAGTATACTTACGAGCAGCAGCAGACGTTAGTATAAAGACTGATGAACTGCCCACTATTTACGTGCTGTTGGGGGTGCACAATGTGAAGAAGTTGGGAGCTGCTCAGTTCCGCACTGGAGAAAATAAAATCTCCCTTCACTGAACGGAAATCGAAACCGGACCACTGGACCATGATGGGAACTACATAACATTAACCTACATAACTCATTCTGGCCATGGAGGAGGGCCAGAACACAGTCCGGCCCACCGCAAATTGGCACTCATATTTCGCTTGGTAGTTTACACCCCTGCGGTATGAACATTGACTTCTCCAATTTTAGTAGTCCTTGATTTCTCCTGCATCCCCTCCCCTTCCCAGCTCTCCCATAGCCCCACTGTCTCCGCCTCTCCCATTTTTCATCCGCCCCCCAACCCCCACATCAGTCTGCAGAAGGCCTCGACCAGAGAAACGTCACCTATTCCTTCTCTCATAGTTCACCGGACGCCAGTCGCTCACTCCCCCCAGGCTCCCTATCCCCCCACTTCCCCCCCACCCTCCCCCCACACCCCAGGTACCTTCATGTAGTACACCCCCAGGACATCCCAGAAAACTCTACCGTCTGCCAAACCGGCTGGGGATTTGCCACTCCTCCAATGTAGGCAACTCCTCCAATGAAAAAGTGGTCATCAAGGAGTTCACAAACAACTCTCTATCTGCAGTCAGTTAGACCCTCCACTGGACCAGCTTGTCTTCCCGCTGAATCCATCTGAGGAGGACAGAGACCCAAAAAATGACCGAACTAAAGCACTGATCTTCTCTGGATCTTTAACAAAGGAGACGTCATCCGCGTGGGAGCCATTTTTCCAGAGAGAAAAATGAAGGTGATGCACGCTCTAGATCGTGCAGCACCTGGAACCGCGACCTCATGTAAGCATCTCGGGACCGCTGGAAGCTGCAGGTCCCCCCGTGCCTCATTCCTCTCATGAATATTCTTTCCACTCACGGAGTGCTCACTTATCCGACCCAAGCGAGACTCCGTGTTGACTAATTCTCTGCGACCACCGCCTTCTGGTCGAACCCGACGTGAACTCCCTGACCAAATGATGTAAGTCTTTCCCACACCCCACCACTGCCTAAGGGAAGGATACCCCTCCGCCTCTCTCGTCACTTCACCATAATCGACAGAATAAATCTTGGAATCGGCTATCCTATCCTCCAGCAGCTGGTTATTAAGGTGCCATAACGCTGACCCAGCTGGTGTGCGCGCTAGTATAAAGTCCACTCACACCAGACAGTGGTCCGAGCACGGTTCCGCCGCAGACAGAGGCCACGAGACCACGGGAGACATAAGCTCCGGAGATGTACATGCGATTGATACGGAACCACCCCGCTCAGACCTGCGCGAAAAAGCGTTGGAATAAGGGGGAGCTGAAATAAAAATATTAAAGATTCATACAACCAATTTTCACCTTTATTTAGCTGGAAAGAAACTTCTAAATTCTTCACGTAGAGATCAGCAAGTTGTAAAAATCCACATAGTAAGGCTTTGAAAGAGTTGATCGGGAGAAATAACAAAATATTGATGGGACATGCAATATAACTTTCAATTGGGACAACAGCGGAGAAGGTAAGACTTACCAACTGAATCAAGCATTTGCAATATGGAGGCTGCTGCATTCAAATAAACACACTAGTCGTACAAGGGACAGTTCGTTGCGATTGTGCCACTAAATGGCGAGAAATATGGTTCACAATTTTCCCCATCACACAGAATAATTCCGCTCAAGATTTACATTTCACGGAATCCGCGACTAAACATGTACCTGGTGAGGGATGCTGCGTGATATGTGTTGCAGAGCTGGACATATGGACAGCTGGAGGAGAGTATTATCACTTAATTTCTTAACAAGTGGTTTGTTTAATAAGAATGCACGAACGATGATTATTTTTTTAGAAGAAGATATCTTCATTTTAATTCATAATTGACAAGATTATTTTTCTTTTCTTTGCAGATTGCGAGAGAAGGGGAGAAATGGGTAGATACAAAGGTAACCTTCCACCAGCCCCAATTTTGTGGTATCAGGGAAACATTATGCGGCTTACTGTCCGCTTAAAAAGAACAGCAAATGAACAGCAGGCAGTAAAATCTCTGGAGGAAAAGGATAGATATCGTGTCTGGTCAGGATCATTCTTCCGTCGGAAGTAGGGCGAGGCATCTGGAAGCAAGAGTAGGCCAGAACAAGGCAGGGAAGCCGCCCCGGCAACAGATAAATAAATTAGCCCATAATTGCCCATTGTTAGAAACATAGAAACATAGAAAATACGTGCACGAGTAGGCCATTCGGCCCTTCGAGCCTGCACCGCCATTCAATATGATCATGGCTGATCATCGAACTCAGTATCCTGAGTTGGCTGTGGAATACGTGGCAACAACAACTACAAAGATGCGAGCAGTACAACTAGTATGATGACAAGGTTGGGCGAGAGAGTGAGAGAAAGGGAGATATGCGACATACGACATGCTGTTCCTTCATTGATTGCGTGGCCTCGCTCTAACATTTGAGGAGGACAACGGCAGAAATGTTTATATGGGAATGGGAAAGAGGTGTTCAAATGTTTGCCCTCCGGGAGAACGTAAAGGCAAATGCGGAAATTGATTTGTTACCGTACATAGCATCATGGAATCACAGAGTCATAGAGTGATACAGTTTGGTATCAGGACCTTCCGCCCAACTCGCGACACCGGCCAACAATATCCCAGCTACACTAGTCTGGAGGTGGACCGACTTAACTTGAGGGGGCCGACCTTCTGCAGGCAGGTTTGCTAGGGCTGCACGTGTGGGTTTAAACTAAACAGTGGGGGGGGGGGGGGGGGATTGAAAAATCGGAGTATAAAGATGTAGTTGAGGGGGAAGTGGCTACAGGAAAAAATGCAAAAGATTCTCGAATAATGGGAAGCAAAGCTCGAGAATGGACAACACAGTAAGGTCAGGGACAATTGCGAGTGGTGCGAGGCGGGAGTGAATATGAAGGTGAAAGTGCTGTATATGAAAGCGCGAAGTACAGTATAAGGAATAAAGTGGACGAGCTTGAGGCTCAGTTAGAAACTGGCAAGTATGATGTTGTGGGAATTACTGAGACGTGGCTGTAAGAGGGCCAAGGTTGGGAACTGTATATTCAAGGGTATACATCCTATCGAAAAGACAGATGGGGGTGGGGTTGCCCTGTTGGTGAGAAATGAAATTCAGTCCCTCGCAAGGGGTGACATTCAAACAGGAGATGTGGAGTCTGTATGGATAGAACTAAGGAATTGTAAGGGTAAAAATACCCTCATGGGACTAATCTACAGGCCCCCAAACAGTAGCCTGGACATAGGGCGCAAGTTGAATCAGGAGTTAAAATTGGCAAGAAGTAAAAGTAATTCTGTGGTCGTTATGGGAGATTTCAACATGCAGCTAGACTGGAAAAATCAGTTTGGTTCTGGACCCCAAGAAACGGAATTTGTAGAGTGCCCTAGTGATGCATTATTTGAACAGCTTGTATTGGGGCTAACAGGGAGAAGGCAATACTGTATTTCGTGTTATGTAATTAACCGGATTTGATAAAGGACCTCGAAGTTAATGATCCATTAGGACGCAGTGGCCATAACATGGTCAGGTTTATTCTACAATTGGAGAGGGAGAAGTGTAGCTCGGAGGTGCCAGTGTTGCAGTTGAATAAAGGGGACTATGGGGCCATGAGGGAGGAGCTGGCCAAAGTTGATTGGAAAGATATGCTAGCAGACTTGACAGTGGAATATAAATAGCAGGTGTTTCTAGGAATAATACAGAAGGTGCAGGCTCAGTTCATTCCTAGGAGGAAGAAAGATTCCAAGGTGAGAAAAGGACGACCATGACTGACAAGGGAAGGCAGTGAGAGTATAAAATTAAACCGAAGGCGTACATCGTAGCAAAGATGAGCTGGAAGCAAGAGGATTGGGTAAAATTTAAGGAACAACAGAAGATAACTAGAAAGACAATATCGGGAGAACCGATGAGGTACGAAGGTAAGCTAGCCAAGAATATAAAGCAGGATATTAAAAGCTTCCTTAGATATGTGAAGAGGAAAAAAATAGTTGAGGCCAAAGTTGGACGCTTGAAGACTGAAAAAGGTGAATTTATTATGTGGAACAAGGAAATGGCAGATGATTTGAACAGGTACTTTGGATCTGTCTTCACTAACGAGGACACAAACAATCTTCCTGATATAGTAGTGGCCAGAGGATCTGGGGTGACGGAGGAACTGAAGGAAATCCACATTAAGCAGGAAATAGTGTTGGATAGACCGATGGGACTGAAGGCGGATAATTCCCCAAGCCTGATGGTCTGCATCCCAGAGCACTTAAGGAAGTGGCTCCAGAAATTGTGGATGCATTGGTGATAATTTTCCAATGTTCTATAGACTCAGGATCAGTTCATGTGGATTGGAGGGTAGCTAATGTTATCCTAAACGTTTTAAGAAAGGACTTTAATGCTGTTAAGTGTGAAGTGCTACATCTTGGCAGGACAAATCAAAATAGGACGTACATGGTAAATGGTAGGGAATTGAGGAATGCTGTGGAACAGATGGATCTAGGAAATAACTGTGCATAGTTCCCTGAAGGTGGAATCGCATGTAGATATGGTGGTAAAGAAAGCCTTTGGTGTGCTGGCCTTTATAAATCAGAGCATTGAATATAGGAGTAGGGAAGTAATGTTAAAAATTGTACAAGGCATTGGTAAGACCAATTCTGGAGTATGGTGTACAATGTTTTGTCGCCTAATTATAGGAAGGATGACAACAAAATAGATAGAGTACAGAGGAGATTTACTGGAATGTTTGCCAGGGTTCCAGCAACTATGTTACAGAGAAAGGGTGAACAAGTTAGGTCCTTTATTCTTTGGAGCGCAGAAGGTTAAGGGGGACTTGATTGAGGTCTTTTAAAAATGATGAAAGGGATAGACAGAGTTGACGTGGAATACGTTTTTTTCCCATTGAGGGTAGGGAAGATTCAAACAAACATGACATGAGAATAAAGAGACAGAAGTTTAGGGGTAACGTGAGGGGGAACTTCTTTACTCAGAGGGTGGTGGCTGTGTGGAATGAGCTTCCAGCAGAAGTGGTGGAGGCAGGATAGATTTTAATATTTAAAAGTAGAGTGGATAGGTATATGGACGTGAAGGGAATGGAGGGGTATGGTCTGAGTGCAGGTAGATGGGACTAGGGGAAAACAAATGGTCGGCACGGACAGGAAGGGCCGAGAGGGCCTGTTTCCATGCTGTAATTGTTATATGGTTATATGGTTATAAAGACTGATGAACTGCCCACTATTTATGTGCTGGTGGGGGTGCACAATGTGCAGAAGTTGGGAGCTGCTCAGTTCCGCACTGGAGAAAATAAAATCTGGCCCTCCACTGAACGGAAATCGAATCCGGACCACTGGACCATGATGGGAACTGCCTTAACCTACATAACTCATTCTGGCCATGGAGGAGGCCCAGAACACAGTGAGGCCGACCGCAAATTGGCTCTTCATATTTCGCTTGGGTAGTTTACACCCCTGTGGTATGAACATTGACTTCTCCAATTTTAGGTAGTCCTTGCTTTCTCCCTGCATCCCCTCCCCTTCCCAGCTCTCCCATAGCCCACTGTCTCCGCCTCACCCATTTTTCATCCCGCTCCCCAACCCCACATCAGTCTGCAGAAGGGCCTCGAACCCGAGACGTCACCTATTCCTTCTCTCCATAGATCACCGGACCGCCAGGCTCCACTCCCCCCCCCCCAACCCTCACACCCCAGGACCTTCATGTAGTCACCCCCAGGACATCCCAGAAAACTCTACCGTCTGCCAAACCGGCTGGGGAATTGCCACTCCTCCAATGTAGGAAACTCCTCCAATGAAAAATGGTCATCAAGGAGTTCAAACTACTCTCTATCTGCAGTCAGTAGACCCTCTCACTGGACCAGCTTGTCTTCCCGCTGAATCCATCTGAGGAGAACAGAGACCCAAAAAATGACCGAACTAAAGCACTGATCTTCTCTGGATCTTTAACAACCGCGAGGAGCCATTTCTCCAGAGAGAAAAATGAAGGTGATGCACGGTCTAGACCGTGCAGCATCTGGACCCGCGACGTCACGTAAGCATCTCGGGACCGCTAAAGCTGCAGGTCCCCCCGTGCCTCCTTCCTCTCATGATATTCTTTCCACTCACGGGAGTGCTCACCTATCCGACCCAAGCGAGACTCTGTGTTGACTAATTCTCTGCGACCCGCCTTCTGGTCGAACCCGGCGTGAACTCCTGACCAAATGATGTAAGTCTTTCCCACACCCCACCACTGCCTAAGGGAAGGGATACCCCTCCGCCTCTGTCGTCACTTCACCCATAACCGACAGAATGACTGTTGGAATCGGCAATCCTCCAGCAGCTGGATATTAAGGTGCCATAACGCCTACCCAGCTGGTGTGCGCGCTAGTGTAAAGTCCACTCACACCAGACCAGAACACGGTACCGGCCGCACAGAGGCCACGAGACACGAGCGACAAAAGCTCCGAAGATGTACATGCGATCGATACGGGAACCACCCCCCTCAGACCTGCGCGAAAAAGCGTTGGAATCAGGGTGGAGCTGAAATAAAAATATAGAAGATTCATACAACCAATTTTCACCTTTATTTAGCTGGAAAGAAACTTCTAAATTCGTTTCACGAGAGATCAGCAAGTTGTAAAAATCCCACATAGTAAGGCTTTGTAGAGTTGATCGGGGAATCAACAAAATATTGATGGGACATGCAATATACTTTCAATTGGGACAACAGCAGAGAAGGTAAGACTATACCAACTGAATTCAAGCCATTTGCAATATGGAGGCTGCTGCATTCAAATAAACACACTAGTCATACAAGGGACAGTTCGTTGCGATTGTGCCAACTACATGGCGAGAAATATGGTTCACAATTTTCCCCATCACACAGAATAATTCCGCTCAGATTTACATTTCACGGAATCCGCGACTAAACATGTCCCGGTGAGGGGATGCTGCATGATAATGTTGGCAGAGCTGACATATGGACAGCTGGAGGAGAGTATTATCACTTAATTTATTAACAAGTGGTTTGTTAATAAGAATGCACGAACGATGATTATTTTTTTAGAACAAGATATCTTCATTTTAATTCATAATTGACAGATTATTTTCTTTTCTTTGCAGATTGCGAGAGAAGGGGAGAAATGGGTAGGTACAAAGGTAATCTTCCACCAGCCCCAATTTTGTGGTATCAGGGACACATTATGCGGCTTACTGTCGCTTAACAGCAAATGAACAGCAGGCAGTATCTCTGGAGGAAAAGGATAGATATCGTGTCTGGTCAGGATCATTCTTCCGTCGGAAGTAGGGCGAGGCCTCTGGAAGCAAGAGTAGGCCAGAACAAGGCAGGGAAGGCAACAGATAAATAAATTAGCCCATAATTGCCCATTGTTAGAAACATAGAAACATAGAAAATAAGTGCAGGAGTAGGCCATTCGGCCCTTCGAGCCTGCGCCGCCATTCAATATGATCATGGCTGATCATCGAACTCAGTATCCTGAGTTGGTTGTGGAATACGTGGCAACAAACAACTACAAAGATGCGAGCAGTACAACTAGTATGATGACTAAGTTGGGGGGGAGAGTGAGAGAAAGGGAGATATGCGACATACGACATGCTGTTCCTTCATTGATTGCGTGGCCTCGCTCTAACACTTGAGGAGGACAACGGCAGAAATGTTTATATGGGAATGGGAAGAGGTGTTCAAATGTTTGCCCTCCGGGAGAACGTAAAGGCAAATGCGGAAATTGATTTGTTACCGTACATAGCTTCATTGAATCACAGAGTCATGGAGTGACAGTATCAGAACCTTCCGCCCAACTCGCCACACCGGCCAACAATATCCCAGCTACACTAGTCTGGAGGTGGACCGACTTAACTGGAGGGGGACGGACCTTCTGGCAGGCAGGTTTGCTAGGGCTACACGTGGGGGTTTAAACCAATTGTGGGGGGGAGGGATTAACAAATTGGGAGTATAAAGATGTAGTTGAGGGGGAAGTGGCTACAGGAAAAAATACAAAAGATTCTCGAATTAATGGGAAAGAAAGCTCGAGAATGGACAACAGAGTAAGGTCAGGGACAATTGCGAGTGGTGCGAGGGGGGAGTGAATATGGAGGTAAAAGTGTTGTATATGAATGCGCGAAGTACAGCATAAGGAATAAAGTGGACGAGCTTGAGTCTCAGTTACAAACTGGCGAGTATGATGTTGTGGGAATTACTGAGACATGGCTGTAAGAGGGCCAAGGATGGGAACTGAATATTCAAGGGTATACATCCTATCGAAAAGACAGAAGGGGGTGGGGTTGCCCTGTTGGTGAGGAATGAAATTCAGTTCCTTGCAAGGGGTGGCATTCAAACAGGAGATGTGGAGTATGTATGGATAGAACTAAGGAATTGTAAGGGTAAAAATACCCTAATGGGACTAATCTACAGGCCCCCAAACTGTAGCCTGGACATAGGGCGCAAGTTGAATCAGGAGTTAAAATTGGCAAGAAGTAAAAGTAATTATGTGGTCGTTATGGGAGATTTCAACATGCAGCTAGACTGGAAAAATCAGGTTGGTTCTGGACCCCAAGAAACGGAATTTGTAGAGTGCCTTAGTGATGCATTATTTGAACAGCTTGCATTGGGGACTAACAGGGAGAAGGCAATTCTGGATTTCGTGTTATGTAATGAACCGGATTTGATAAAGGACCTCGAAGTTAATGATCCATTAGGACGCAGTGGCCATAACATGGTCAGGTTTATTCTACAATTAGAGAGGGAGAAGTGTAGCTCGGAGGTGCCAGTGTTGCAGTTGAATAAAGGGGACTATGGGGCCATGAGGGAGGAGCTGGTCAACGTTGATTGGAAAGATACACTAGCAGGGAAGACAGTGGAACATAAACGGCAGGTGTTTCTAGGAATTATACAGAAGGTGCAGGCTCAGTTAATTCCTAGGAGGAAGATAGATTCCAAGGGGAGTAAAGGACGACCATGGCTGACCAGGGAAGTCAGGGACAGTATAAAAATTAAAGCGAAGGCGTACATCGTAGCAAAGATGAGCGGGAGGCAAGAGGATTGGGTAAAGTTTAAGGAACAACAGAAGATAACTAGAAAGACAATACCTGGAGAAACGATGAGGTACGAAGGTAAGCTAGCCAAGAATATAAAGCAGGATATTAAAAGCTTCCTTAGGTACGTGAAGAGGAAAAAAATAGTTAACACCAAAGTTGGACGCTTGAAGACCGAAAAAGGTGAATTTATTATGTGGAACAAGGAAATGGCAGATGATTTGAACAGGTACTTTGGATCTGTCTTCACTAGCGAGGACACAAACAACCTTCCTGATATAGTAGTGGGCAGAGGATATGGGGTGACGGAGGAACTGAAGGAAATCCACACTAGGAAGGAAATAGTGTTGGATAGACCGATGGGACTGAAGGCTGATAATTCCCCAAGCCTGATGGTCTGCATCCCAGGGTACTTAAGGAAGTGGCTCCAGAAATTGTGGATGCATTGGTGATAATTTTCCAATGTTCTATAGACTCAGGATCAATTCATGTGGATTGGAGGGTAGCTAATGTTATCCTACGTTTTAAGAAAGGCGGGAGAGGGAAAACAGGAAATTACAGCCCAGTTAGCTTGACATCGGTGGTGGTGAGGATGCTGGAGTCAATTGTAAAAGATGAATTTGCCAAACATTTGGATAGTTGTAACAGGATCGGTCCGAGTCAGTATGCATTTACGAAGGGGAAATCATGCTTGACGAATCTTCTGAGATTTTTTGAAGATGTAACTAGGAAAATGGACAAGGGAGAGCCAGTGGATGTAGTGTACCTGGACTTTCAGAAAACATTTGATAAGATCCTACATAGGAGAATAGTGGGCAAAATTGGGGCGCATGGTATTGAGGCTAGAGTGCTGACATGGATCAAGAAGTGGTTGGCAGACAGGAAACAAAAAGTAGGGATTAAGGGGTCCCTTTCAGAATGGCAGGCAGTGACTAGTGAAGTACCGCAAGGCTCGGTCCTGCGACCGCAGTTATTTACAATATACATCAATGATTTAGATGAAGGGATTCAAAGTAACATTAGCAAATTTGCAGATGACACAAAGCTGGGTGGCAGTGTGAACTGTGAGGAGGATGCTATGAGAATGCTGGGTGACTTGGACAGGTTTGGGGAGTGGGTCGATGCATGGCAGATGAAGTATAATGCGGATAAATCTGAGCTTATCCACTTTGGTTGCAAAAACAGTAAGGCAGATTACTAATGAGCAAGCTATGAGGGCTGATTCCATGGCTAAGAAGCTGCTAAGTAACAATACTACAGATTTTTGGAAGGAAATGAGAGCTCTTGGCAGTTGCAAAACATCTCTACCATGTACTGTAGATGGAATCTCCGGAACGGCTAATATCGCGGAGTTATGGCGACAACATTACAACACTTTATTCAACTGTGTCCAAGGCGACTTGTATAGGTTGGACAATATTGAGAATAATGACTCGATGGCGGTTATGTCAAATGAGGTGTATCCTGCCATGAACAAGCTGTCCAACAACAAAGCAAGCGGCTTGGATCATATCTCTGCTAAACATCTTAAGTATGCGAGTATGAGAATAGCTCCTCTCCTAGCTATTTGTTTTACTGGCTTTATGATTCGTGGCATGTTACCAGACTCAATGTTGTCTGTCCTGTTAGTGCCGGTTATTAAGGACAAAGCTGGTAAAGTAGGCAGTCTAAATAATTACAGGCCCATAGCTTTAGCCAGAATATTGTCAAAAGTCTTAGAAAGAGTTCTGCTGGATAGAATACATGAGTTTGTTAACTCCACAGATAACCAGTTTGTCTCTAAAGCTAAACATGGCACAGACTTACGCATATGTCCTAAAGGACATTGCAAACATATATAGAGGCAAAAACTCTTCAATCCTTATGTGCTTTATTGGTGCTTCCAAAGCCTTTGACCGTGTTAATCACAGAAAGCTGTTTGGTAAAATGCGTCTAAATACATTGTGAGAAAACTGGCCTACTGGTATGCCCACGAGACTATGCAAATAAAATGGGGCAATAGGGTCTCAACCCCATTTGGGGTTAGCAATGGTGTTAGACAAGGGGGAATTTTATCCCCAGTCCTTTTTAATCTATATATTGATGATCTGTCTAAACAATTGAAAGCCTGTAACACTGGGTGCGTGATTGGTAATATTTTAGTGAACCATTTTACGTATGCAGATGATCTTGTGGTCTTTAGTCCATCTAGCGCTGGTCTCCAGCAGCTCCTTACTGCATGTTCCGTGTATGGTTTGGAACATGACGTTAAATATAATGCTAGTAAGAGTGCTGTTATGGTATGTAGAACTAAAGAGGATAAAAGCCTAAAATATCCTGATTTTAAATTCTCTGACAACAATCTTAGTGTCTGTAATAAGATAAAACATCTAGGGCATATTATTACAGAACAAATGACAGATGATGAGGATATTTATAGGCAACGACGCATGCTGTATATGCAGGCGAATATAAATTTGGTGCGTGTGCAGATGTGGTGAAGATGTCGCTATTTAGAGCATACTGCGCACCCCTCTACACTGCGCACCTGTGGTCGAACTATTTAAAGACAAGTATGCAGAGACTAAAGGTTGCATATAACGATGCATTGAGAACACTGCTTACGCAACCAAGATGGTGTAGTGCCAGTAATATGTTTGTGGCTGCAGGAGTCAGTACTTTAGAAGCTATCCTAAGACACCACATGTATAAATCCTTTTGCAGGATAATTGACTCTAAAATTGTGCTTATTGTGGCCTTGACAAACATAAGGGTTAGCACTACACGCTACGAATCCCAGTTGTGGAGACACTGGTATCGTTGTCTCGTTGAACGACATTGATCATTTTTTACTCTGGATTTTTAACTGAAGTATTGTGGGCTTTTTTAAAAATATATAAATTATGATGTTTTTATGTGATTTACCATGATTTTATATATATTTATGATATTTGATATGCAATGCATTTTTAATGTAATGTTGCCCTTTGTCTGGACCTTGAGTCCGTAATAAAGTTATTATTATTATTATTATTATTATTATTATTATTATTATTATTATCCAAATGACGTCATTTTGGGAAAAGGGGAGTACAACGGAATCTGGGGGTCCTTGTACGGCAGTCGATGAAAGTAAGCATGCAGGTACAGCAGGCAGTGAAGAAAGCGCATGGCATGCTGGCCTTCATAACAAGTGGAATCGAATATAGGAACAACAGGTGCTTCTACAGTTGTGCAGAGCCCTAGTGAGACCACACCTGGAGTATTGTGTGCAGTTTTGATCCCCTAATTTGAGGAAGGACATTCTTGCTATTGAGGGAGTGCGGTGTAGGTATACAAGGTTAATTGCCGGGCAGGCGGTACTGTGATACGCTGAAAGAATGGAGCAGCTGGGCTTGTACACTCTGGAGTTTAGAAGGATGAGAGGATACTCATTGAAAGAGGGAGTACAGAGAAGGTTCACCAGACTGCTTCCTGGGATGGCACGACTTCCATATGAAGAAAGAAGGGATAGACTCGGCTTGTACTCGCTGGAATTTAGAAGATTGTGGGCTGATCTCATAGAGACTTATAAAATTCTTAAGGGGTTGTACAGGCTAGATGCAGGAAGATTGTTCCCGATGTTGGGGAAGTCCAGGACAGGGGGTCACAGTTTAAGGATAAGGGGAAAGTCTTTTAGGACCGAGATGAGAAAATCGTTTTTCACACAGAGAGTGGTGAATCTGTGAAATTCTCTGCCACAGAAGATAGTTGACGCCAGTTCGTTGGCCATATTTAAGAGGGAGTTGGATGTGGCCCTTGTGGCTGAAGGGATCAGGGGGTATGGAGAGAAGGCAGGTACGGGATACTGAGTTGGATGATCTGCCATGATCATATTGAATGGCGGTGCAGGCTCGAAGGGCCGAATGGCCTGCCCCTGCACCTAATTTCTATGTTTCTATGAAAGAGATAAGTCTGTCAAGGGCTTGGACACGCTAGAGGCAGGATACATGTTCACGATGTTGGGGGAGACCAGAACCAGGGGCCACATTTTAAGAATAAGTAGTAAGCCATTTAGAACGGAAAAGATGAAATACTTTCTCTCACAGAGCGTGGCGAGTCTGTGGAATTATCAGAGGGCGGTGGAGGCGGGTTCGCTGGATGCTTACAAGAGAGAGCTATATAGGGCTCTTAAAAATAGTGGAGTCAGGAGATATGGGGAGAAGGCGGGAACGTGCCACTGATTGGGGATGATCAGCCATTATCACATTGAATGGTGCTGGCTCGAAGGGCCGAATGGCCTACTCCTGCAGCTGTTCTCTATTCGCTATCGTCTAGTCCCACTTGCCTGCGTTTGGTCCATATCCCTTCAAATGATCCTATCTATGTTCCTGTCTAACTGTTTCTTAAACGATGGGATAGTCCCGGACTCGACTACCTCCTGTTGCAGCTTGTTCCATACACCCACTACCCTTTGTGTGAAGGGTACACAAAAAGCTGGAGAAACTCAGCGGGTGCAGCAGCATCTAAGGAGCGAAAGAGATGGGCGACGTTTCTGGTCGAGACCCTTCTTCAGACTGGTCAGGGATCAGGGAAACGAGAGATATAGACGGTGATGTGGAGAGATAAGGAACAATGAGTGAAAGATATGCAAAAAAGTATTGGTGATGAAGGGAACAAGCCATTGTAAGCTGTTTGTGGTGTGAAAATGAGAAGCTGGTGCGACTGGGGTGGGGGAGGGAGATAGAAATAGAGGGAATGCCAGGGCCCGAGTGCTGAGGGAGAGGTGGGAAGGGGAGGAGACAGCAAGGGTTAACAGAATTGAGAAAATTCAATATTCAAGCCCAAAGGATGCAGACTCCCCAAGCGGAATATGAGGTGCTGTTCCTCCAGCTTGCGGTGTTGCTCACTCTGGCCGTGGAGGAGGCCCAGGACCGAGAGGTCGGATGTGGAATGGGAGGGGGAGTTGAAGTGCTGAGCCACCGGGAGGTCGGGTTGGTTATTGCGGACCGAGCGGAGGTGTTCGGCGAAGCGATCGCCAAGCCTCCGCTTGGTCTCACCGATATAGATCACTGGCATCTGGAGCAGCGGATGCAGTAGATGAGGTTGGAGGAGGTGCAGGTGAACCTCTGTCGGACCTGGAAGGACTGCTTGGGTCCCTGAAAGGAGTGGAGGGGGGAGGTGAAGGGACAAGTGTTGCATTTCTTGCGGTTGCAAGGGAAAGTGCCCGGGGAAGGGGTAGAGTGGGAGGGGAGGGAAGAATTGACAAGGGAGTTGCGGAGGGAGCGGTCTTTTGCGGAAGGCAGACAGGGGGGAGATGGGAAGATGTGGCGGGTGGAGGGGTCACGTTGGAGGTGGCGAAACTGGCGGAGGACTATATGTTTTATTTGCCGGCTGGTGGGGTGAAAGGTGAGGACCAGGGGGACTCTGCCCTGTTTGCGAGTGGGGGATTGGGGAGCGAGGGCAGTGTTGCGGGGTATGGAGGAGACCCTGGTGCGAGCCTCATCAATAGTGGGGGAGGGGAATCCCCGTTCTCTGAAGAATGAGGCCATTTGTGATGACCTGGTGTGGAACACCTCATCCTGGGAGCAGATGCGGCGTAGACGGAGGAATTGGGAATAGGGGATGGAGTCCTTACAGGAAGCAGGGTGGGAGGAAGAGTAGTCCAGGTAGCTGTGGGAGTCAGTAGGTTTGTAGTGGATGTCGGTCAGGAGTGTATCACCTGCAATAGAGATGGTGTCAGGAGTGTATCACCATATTGAATTTTCTCAATTCTGTTAACCCTTGCTGTCTCCTCCCCTTCCCACCTCTCCCTCAGCCCTCGGACCCTGGCATTCCCACTATCTCTATCTCCCTCCCCCACCCCAGTCGCACCAGCTTCTCATTTTCACACCACAAACAGCTTACAATGGCTTGTTCCCTTCATCACCGATACTTTTTTGCATATCTTTCACTCATTGTTCCTTATCTCTCCACATCACCGTCTATATCTCTCGTTTCCCTGATCCCTGACCAGTCTGAAGAAGGGTCTCGACCCGAAACGTCGCCTATCTCCTTCGCTCCTTAGATGCTGCTGCACCCGCTGAGTTTCTCCAGCTTTTTGTGTACCCTCGATTCTCCAGCATCTGCAGTTCCTTCTTTAAAACCCTTTGTGTGAAAATGTTTCCCCACGGATTGCTATTGAACATGTTTCCCTTCTCCTGAAACCGATGTCCTCTGGTAGTCGATTCGATGGACAAAATACTCTGTGCATCTACCCGATCTATTCCTCTCGTGATTTTTCTATTTCTGGCACACCTCACCTATAGCTTTACTTTCATAGAATTATAGAATCATAGAAAATAGGTGCAGGAGCAGGCTATTCAGCCCTTCGAGGCTGCACCGCAATTCAATATGTTCATGGCTGATCATCCAACTCAGTATCCTGTACCTGCCTTCTCTCCATACCCCCTGATCCCTTTAGCCACAAGGACCGCATCTAACTGCCTCTTAAATATAGCCAATGAACTGGCCTCAACTACCTTCTGTGGCAGAGAGTTCCACAAATTCACCACGCTCTGTGTGAACAATTATTTTCTTATCTCGGCCCTAAAAGACTTCCCCCTTATCCTTAAACTGTGACCCCTTGTTCTGGAGTTCCCCAACATCGGGAACAATCTTCCTGCATCTAGCCTGTCCATACGGTTAAGAATTGTGTAAGTCTCTGTAAGATCCCGCCTCAATCTTCTAAATTCCAGCTAGTACAATCCGAGTCTATCCAGTCTTTCTTCATATGGAAGTCCTGCCATCCCAGGAATCAGTCTGGGGAACCTTCTCTGTACTCCCTCTATGGCAAGAATGACTTTCCTCAGAATAAGAGACCAAAACTGTACGCAAACTCCATGTGTGGCCTCACCAAGACCATGTACAACTGTAGTAGAACCTCGCTGCTTTTGTACTCAAAAGCTTTTGCTATGAATGCCAACATACCATTCGCTTTATTCACATCCTGCTGCACCTGCATGGTTACTTTCAATGACTGGTGTACCATGACACCCAGGTCTCGTTGCATCTCCCCTTTTCCTAATCGGCCATCATTCAGATAATAGTCTACCCTCCTGTTTTGCCACCAACCCTAATAACCTCTCATTTATCCACATTGTACTGCATCTGCCTTGCATTTGCCCACTCACCCAACCTATCCAAGTCACCATGCAGCCTCCTAGCATCCTCCTCACATCTAACACTGCCTCCCAGCTTCGTGGCATCCGCAAACTTGGAGATGTTGCATTCAATTCCCTCCTCCAGATCACTAATATCGACATAAGTTTTCCCCATAGTGAAGGTATGTTAAGCACGGTATCTGTATGGAACTTTACATAATCTAGATCACCCGCTGCTAAAACAGCAGATTCGCTTTAAACCGAAAACCTCGTTAATGTGCAATGATACGTCTTTTCAATGATGAAAGGAAATAGTAAGATTAAATGAGAACTTACCAGTTTGAAGTTTGATCTTTATTTTATGAGGAGTTACGATGAGGGATTACGTGAAGACCCCGCCTGCACGCATGCGCGACATTCTTCAAAGCAGTGGTGTGAAATCACAGATACCAGAGTGACTAATATAGTAAGATAAGAGAGAACCTCCATACCAGTTGATCTTTATAATAGAGGGTATGAGATTTGCCGACGGAGAGTGTCTGAGGTGTCTTGAACATAGGTGAGGAGGGATTTAACAAAGGAGGATAGGATGGCGTCAAGGTATGTGGAAAGGTGTTCGGTGGGGCACGAACAGGCAGAGACAATGGGTCTGCCAGGGCAGTCGGGTTTGTGGATTTTGGGGAGAAGGTAAAATCGGGCCGTGCGGGGCTGGGAAACGATGAGGTCGGAGGCTCGGGGGGTCTAAAGAAAGGTCTCGACCCGAAACGTCGCCTATCTCCTTCGCTCCTTAGATGCTGCTGCACCCGCTGAGTTTCTCCAGCTTTTTGTGTACCCTTTATAATAGAGGGTTTTGGGAGCGGAGGGCACGTAATCCCTCATCGTAACTCTTCATGAAATAAAGATCAAACTTCAAACTGGTAGGTTCTCATTTAATCTTACTATTTTACTTCGGAGTCACGTGAGTGACTGCGTGAAGATTTCAAAGCTCTGTGATTTCATGCCCTGGAACGAGTCCATGCTTACACCCTGCCATGCTAGGAGAAAAGAGGATGAACGTAATTCAGTCATGGCACCGTACTGAAAAACAAAGAAAAGGTAATTATTCATACCTAAACAGTATGCCCCACATTGGGTAATTTATTTTACAGAACTCATTTTCTTCCCTGCAAACGTGTCACGAACGGCTACGGGTTTATTATAAAAGTGTTGAAAAGTTTGTTCATTGCTCCAACCCGCTGTGGCAAGGATGTGGTTCAAAGGAACTTCCATCATCCTAGCCGCCGATGTAGATGCCGCCCTGGTGGAGTGAGATTTGAAAACATTAGTACCCACCCCCGCTGCATCTAATACCACCATTAACCATCTGGATATGGGTTGCGCCGTGACCTTATGGTGAGGGCGTTTATGGCTTATGAGTAAAGCTCTCTCCGTGCCCCTTAGAGTCTTGGTAACTTCTATGTATTGTAAAATATGTGTCACAATGCAGAGCCGACTATCTGCAGGATAGGCCAGAAACTCTAATATTTGGCCAGCGGAACCAGGTCGGTCTTGTTTGAGTAACCCCTGTATTAGAAAAGTTATCTTGCCACTAGTGATATACATGCCGTCCATATTTAGCTTGTGTAAGGACTGGACCCGTTGTGCTGTTACAAGTGCCATTATCATTACCATTTTGTATGTTAGTTTGTCCAGCTTGAGCCCCGATATGGGTGTCCATCCTCGTAACATAGTTAATACGATGCCTATATTCCATGTATGGGTGTATCTGGGCCTGGGGGGATTAGAATTAAATATACCCCTCATAAGTTTAGATACTAGTGGGTGTGATCCTATAGCCAAGTGATCACTCCCTCTGCCCAGATAATTAGAAAGGGCACTTCTTGCACAATTAATGGCACTGTAACGCAATCCTTCATCGAAATGAAGGGTGGCCAGAAACTCCAGTACTTCAGTGATGGTGGCTGAGTCATATGTAGTGTTCGTCCTGGTGCAGAGCACTTCCCATTTTCTAACATATGTCAGGTACTGTTTCCTCGTGGACTCCCTGCACGATGCTGAGATGGCATTGATCGTCCTATCGGAGAGTCCGTATCCCAGGAATGGCCTGTTCAGAATCTGCAAATCAATATGTTCATGCGGTCATGGCACGGATGACTTTCCCCTGTCACGGGGTGTACCAACAAATCCGTTTGTTGATCCGGATGCAGGGTTCTGAGGCCATCTTTTGTACTGCTGGGAACCATGGTTGGGTAGGCCAGTCGGGTACAACCAAAATACCCGTTGCGGAGTCTTGTTTAATTTTTTGTAAGACCCGACTGATGAGGCAGAAGGGGGGAAATACATAGCAAAACAAATCCCCCCAATACAGCGAGAAAGCGTCCATCGCTGCTGCCCCTGGTTCCCAAGCAACATATGTTGGAAGTTGGCGATTAAGTCTGGATGCAAAAAGGTCGATATCTGGTGTCCCATACCGTTCTATAAGATCTGTAAACACTTTCCGATCCAACATCCATTCAATGTTGTCATTGAATTTACGTGATCAGGTGTCTGCCAAGGTATTTAGCTTACCTGGGAGGTAAGTGGCTGAAATCCAAATCTGGAAGGTATGTGGTTGAGATCCAAATCTCTCTCCCAGACACCAGTGCCAGATATTATTAGCCAATTCATCACATGATATCGACTTTATTTCACCCATATGATTATATATAGGCCCCCACTGTGGTATCAATTTGTACCGTACATGCAACTGGTGCTCATCTGAGCAGTAGGCCCTGAGTCCATGAAACGCTCCCAGCATTTCTAGATAATTAATTCCTAGTGCTTTAAACAGAATAATTTTTGTGCACTCATCTGCCACCACAACATGCGGTGGTATTATTTGCTCCCCAACCTTTAGCACTGGCACCAGTCTGTAATGTACCCTAGGGATATAGAATGGGGTGATGGGGTTAGGATAATGTTGAACATTTCTATCCACCAGTTTAATTCTGATTTACTTTCCCTGGTAGTTGCATAGGCCTATTGAAATGGCCTGCATGATTTTTGAGAGCTAAAATTTCCCTCTTCCAGGTTTTAATAATGGAGTGGTCCAATTGTGCTGCTGGGAATGCAGCCACCAATTTCCCAATCACTCTTGCTCCTTGCCGAATGGATGGTTCCCTGATGCCAGTGAGGCTTTTGCATACTCCCATCAAGTCTGTCACTTTGTTTGGTGGCAAGGTGATAGACATATGAACAGAGTCAATAGTGAACCCCAAATAATCCATGGTAATGGAGGGTTCCAATTTTGATTTATCTGGATGTACGTTTAAATCTCTGTGTTGTGCCTGATACCACCAATGTAGCCAGCTCCAATTTTCACCTACAATGAGAATATCATCAAGGTAAGCCATGACGATATGGTTATGTTTCTTTAAGTATGCTAAAGCTGGTTTTAATAAATTTGTAATAGCCTGGGTGCTGATGATAACCCATTGGGTAAGGCCTTATACTGCCATAGCTGTCCCATCCAGATAAATTTCAGGTATTTACGATGACCCTGTGTGTGACATACGTGTCTATTTTGAAATGGGCATACTGAACGGGAGTATTTAGTTCGGTCAAATCTGTAATGATATGGCAACCACCATCTTTTTAGTTTTTTATAAATATATTTGATACGAACTCTTGAAATTCTCTGATTGTTTTCTCAATCCCTTTTGTGTTTAGTCTGAACAGTTCAGCATGGCCTGCTGTTCTCTCTTTTTGTGAAGTATGAACTTCCTGCTAGGCGTATGCTGAACTGGGACGGTAGTTCGTATACAAATTCAATTTTGTAATTCTGAATACTTCCGAGTATGTAAAAGTTCAGAGGTAAAAGTGCAGCACACATGATGAAACAAGTGCAACCGTCCCCCAACTTTTGATGAATCGGACATGCAATGTTTTTTAAGACAACCAGACCCACCTACCTCCATGGTTACCGGTGTTGTGTGGGTTGTCTCCGCACTTGTTTCTTCTGGTATTGTGTTGCTGCGTTGTGGGGTTGGCGCATTTTCCATGAAGGCCGGGCTGGGCCATGGTCTGAAAGACCGCTGTGCAGTGGGCCGGCCTTCGAGCTTTCACCACCAGATGGTCTTCCATAGCACCGATGTCTGGTGGGTGTGCAGGGTGCTGCCGCTGTTGATAGTGGGTTTTAGAGGTGCTTGGCACCTTGATCAGGCCTATAGCCTTGGCTTCCTCATGCAGGTCTTTCACCTGCTTCGGGAGGTCCCCCAACAGCAATTTTGGCGCCTGTGTGCTACTTGTCTTGCATAATTCCGCACTTCTTGATGATGCTCTTCCTGTAACTGTTAATCTCCACTGAGTATTACACAGTCTGCTAGAGCATCTAGTAACTCTTCAGGCAAATCAACCCCATCAGTTGTTCTGGTACTGCTGTGATTTTAGCAGCCAGCAGTTTCCTCTGGAGCTTCCCCTCCTGGCTCCTTATAGATGGGCTCCTGTTGCCCCAGATGGGGTCATAGACTGCTGGTACTTTAAGAGAAATGGAGTTCTCTGGAGCAATGTACTTCCCAGCCATAAAGTTAATGGCTTGCTCCTGTAGCTGTTTTGTAGCCATGTATTTTGTACTGGCTTGCAGCTTTGTATAGGCAGTCCTTCTTGAGTTGATACAGCATGCCACAAATCTTCTGCTGCTCTCTCTTCTGGCACCCCTCACAGCTGACTGTTCAGCCATTGCCCTTCTTCAGGGTCAGCCCAGCTCTGACCCCTAATGCTCCCCTGCGAAGAGGGTGAGACATTTGGCAGTCCTTGAAAGGATCCTGCCGTGGGTCTGCGAGGAGACCCACTGTGACTCTGCCCCTGCATAAGCAGGTCACGCTGGAGCACTGCTCCCCATCCGCTCCCGCGGGAAAGACGCCCGCCGTCCCTATCCGTGAACGGGGTGCCTTCAGGTCCGGAGCCAGCAGAGTCCAACGGACCTGTCCGACTTCCGGGTGGTTTTGCCGCCGACCGCGGCGCACCTGCGGTCTGTAGCGGCGAGAAGCCGGCAGCTGCTGGCAGCACCTGCAGCTCTGGAGAGACGGCACGCTGCTGGCTGCTTCCACAGCAGCGGTATCAGCTGCTGCTCTCCCTTGCGCGACTCCATGGTGCTTCCTCCGTTCTGAAAAAGAAACACACCGAGTCGCCACGCTCACCAGAAAAGGTAAGACTTACCTTCCGTAATTTTTCAAAACTCGCGCTGGAGGAGCGGCGCTCCTCCCGACTGTCGCTTACGCAATGCGTTCGACGATAATACGCGCATGCGTGCTGGCGGGGTCTTCACGTAGTCACTCACGTGACTCCGAAGTAAAATTACAAACACCCTTCACAAACACGGCTAACAACATTTAGGCAGGTATTTTCTGCCGAACAGCGGGCGGACTTCCGTACTGTACCTGACAAGACCAAGTGCTGGAGTATCTCAGTGGCGCAAGCCATATCTCTGGACGACATACATAGGCGATGTATCATCTCGGGCCCCTTCTTCAGAATCCGATCGGAAGAATGATCCCAAACCGATACGTCGACTGCGTCGGTCCTCCAGGGATGCTGCAAGACTGACTGAGTTAACTAGTTCTTTGTTTTCACTGGAGCAGGTTGTTCGTATGACCTTCAAATCTGTCCCAGCGAAATTATTGCTATGAGAATTTAAGAGCGATACACAAAATGCAGTGCCAAATTACTGGACGGGGTGTATTTCTCGTTCTGCCGAATGAGAACGAACAGTGGAACAGAAACTGCCACTCACAGCGAGGACCAGGTTGCCCTTCACTTCGCAACAGTGCATGTACGGGCATTGATTTTAGTAAAACGCCGTGAAGGCTACATTTCTGCCAGCTTCGCTGAGCGGAATACATCAGATATACTAACGCGCTTCTTCGCTCCAAAGATGTATATTCCTTGGTTCGTTTTAGTTTAGGGATACAGCGCGCACACTAACACAAGCTGACGCGCACAAGGGACAATGTATTTTACTTTTATGGAGTGTGGAGGAAACCGAAGATATCTGGGAAAAAACAGAAGGTAACGGGGAGAACGCACACACTCCGTACAGACAAGCGCTGTAAGATAACTACTCTAGTGCTGCGCCACCGTGCCGCCCTAACTCCTGCTGGACTATTCGTTATGTTCTCTTAACCTTTAATACTCTGCGCTTTTCAAACAGTCTGTGTTGGTTCCATGAGATGTGCCGACAATTACCTACCAGGTAAACCGATTGCTGCCAGAATCGGATAATAGACAAGTCCTATTTTTTCCTCCATCGGAATACCGTGCATTTTAAGATCACGCCTGGTGGGAGCCGTTGAGCGTTGTCAGCGAAACAACTAATATCTGGCATATTTATATAAAGAAAATAAAAGAGAAAACAGGCGACGAGTTACACCCCTGAGGACATTACTTACACATGTTTTAACAAACATCTATTGTTTTCCATGTATTATTCAAAATCACAATCATTGTGGCGACATTTCTAACAGCACACAGTAAGCCATGGATTTTGCAAATCTCAAACTATCGCACGCGCAGTGAAATTGCCGGCGAGTGCTGTACCTTTTCTAGTCGCGTTTCCAAACAGCGATAACAGGGAGAGAGCGCGACGCATGACAGGCATTTCAGCATATCCACTGGTCACACAGGTCACACAGGGTCGGATATCTCCGAAAAGTGGCGTTTTGGGGGAAAGAGGAACAAAAGAGAGAAGAACAGTCGAATTTATCAAATATGGACGTCAAGAGAATTTATTGTAATATGTGCCAGATAGGACAATTAAATTCTTGCTTTGCATCAGCACAACGGAATATAGTAGGCACGAATACAGAACATATCATATCAGTGAGTCCATATGCCATTATATAAATATATACACACATCAATAAATAAGCAGATAAAGTGCAAATAAACAGATAATGGTCTATTAGTGTTCAGAGATTTATTTCAGTTGAGTTTAATAGCCTGATGACTGTGGGGAAGCGGCTATTTCTGAGCCTGGACGCTGCAGTCTTCAGGCTCCTGTTCCTTCTACCTGAAGGTAGTGGGGAGATGAGTGTGTGGCCAGGATGGTATGGGTCCTTGCTGATGCTGCCAGCCTTTTTGAAGCAGCGACTGCGATAGACGCCCTCGATGGTAGGGAGGTCAGCGCCGATGATGGACTGGGAAGTGTTTACTGCTTGTTGTTGTCAATTCCGCTCTGGGCGCTCATGTTGCCGAACCAACCCACGATGCAATCGGTCAGCATGCTCTCTAGTCTGCACCTGTACAAGTTACAGAGAGTCCTCCTTGACATTCCGACTCTCCATAATCATCTCAGGATGTAGAGTCGCTGATGTGTTTTTTTCATTTTGCATCTCGGATAAGGAGATATCTTCAGAAATGTGCACGCCCAGGAACTTAAAGCTCTTGACCCTTTCCACCATAGACCCGTTTATATAAACGGGACTGGGCGTCTCCATCATATCTCTTACAAAGTCCTCAATCAGTTCCTTTGTTTTGCTGGTGTTGAGGGCCAGGTTATTGTGCTGGCACAATTTGGTCAGTCGGTCGATCTCACGTCTATACTCTGACTCGTCCCCATCAGTGATACTTCCCACAACAGTGGTGTCATCAGCGAACGAGATGACGGAGTTCGCACCATGACCAGCTCCGCAGCCATGAGTATAGAGTGAGTACAGCAGCAAATCACTAACATGTAGCAATGTTACCAAAATGTTGAGATGTAAACATTCAAGTCTGCAATTCATCCCATCAGATAAAGCATAAAACAAAGTTTAATTTGACACCTAATTCACTTTCATATCTTCAGTATTAAAAAAGTTATGGCCATTTTCATTCTCGGAAATTTGCATCTTGTTCCCTATTGTTTTTCCATTGACTTAACACAAAAGCTGTGATCGAGAACAGTCAAAAGCCCATAACTTCCATACAAATTAAGAGAACTGAAAGAAATGTTCAGTTATTATAGATTGAAGCATTCTGAAACAAATATGAAACAATCTTACTTGGATGACCTGAAATTACAAAATTCAATTACTAGACTTAAACATCTATCCATTTCTTAAGAAAAGATTAACATTTTTAAATTGCCAAAGTGTCCAAATAACAATCACTCAAGAATTCACAATATAACATGATTTTTAAATCTAATTGTCATGAATTTATAGGCCAAATGGAAGGAATTTAGTGTTTAATTCCCGTAAATTAATGGCCATTTAAATCATCTTGCAAGTGTGTTTTTGTGGAACGCGATCGTTTGGAACGTTGCGGTTGCGATGAGTTTAAACCCCATATCGGCAGGAAAAAAACTTCTTCCTCCTATGGTAATGTTTTACAGTGGCAGGGACGAATACCACACATTGTTTCTTGTCGCAGCTCCTTTTTCTGAACCCTATTCCAGAAAAAAACATTCCTTCACCGAACGAGTTAAAAACGCAGCTCAGTGACAACGCCCTCCGGCTCTACCGGCTGCCTAAAATTGAAATCTCCTTTGTTCCACTTTATGGACTCCTTGATCTGAGCTACGTTATTCGCGGAGAATCGGCTCTCGGCCCAAATGTAATATCGTACTGTTGTTTCATGGATATCTCATTATCACATAGCAATTAAATGTTATTTATATAGCACGTTTAAATCAACTCGCGTTAAAACCAAAGTGCTTACATAGAATAAATAATTAAGCTGTCGTACATCGATGGTACTAACCCTCATCAAATAAATAAAAGAGGCATTCCCTTTCCTGCATCTTTGGGGTGTTGCAATCGCGACCAGCAGCCATTCCTGAAAGAACTGCTCCCACCTTAAACCTGAATCCTCTGACACGATTCCTAATCAACCTCCTGCGCTCCAAAGGAATACATTCCTAACCTGCACACCTTCTTGACAGCAGTTCAGTGACGGCCACAGGAGTGGCAGATGCTGTATCATGTAGATACATGTGCATTATCCACTTTGGTGGCAAGAATGAGACGGTGCATTATTATCTGAATGGTGTCAGATTCGGAAAAATAGGGAGGTGCAACGAGACCTGGGTGGCCTTGCTCATCACTCACTGAAAGTATGCATGCAGGTTCAGAAGTCAGTGAAGAAAGCTAATGGCATGTTGTCCTTCATTGCGAGAAGATTTAAGTTGAGGAGCAAAGAGGTTCTACTGCAGTTGCACAAGGCCCTGGTGAAACTAGAACTGGAACATTGTGTGCAGTTTTGGTCTCCAAAGAAACAGAAAAGTCGATGCATGAGTAGACCATTCGGCCCTTCGAGCCAGCACCACCATTCAATATATAACCATATAACAATTACAGCACGGAAACAGGCCCTCTCGGCCCTTCCAGTCCGTGCCGACCATTTGTTTTCCCCTAGTCCCATCTACCTGCACTCAGACCATACCCCTCCATTCCCTTCACGTCCATATACCTATCCACTTTACTCTTAAATGTTAAAATCGATCCTGCCTCCACCACTTCTGCTGGAAGCTTAATCCACACAGCCACCACCCTCTGAGTAAAGAAGTTCCCCCTCACGTTACCCCGAAACTTCTGTCCCTTAATTCTCATGTCATGCCCTCTTGTTTGAATCGTCCCTACCCTCAATGGGAAAAGCTTATCCACGTCAACTCTGTCTATCCCTTTCATCATGTAGATCCATATGATTATGCTTGATCCTCTAATATTAGTACCCCGTTCCTGTTTACTTCTCCCTTGATTCCTTTAGCCCAAGCGCTAAATCTAATTATTTCTTGAAGCATCCAGCGAATTCTCCTTCATTGTCTTCTGTGGAAGAGAATTCCACAGATTCACAACTCTCTGGTTGAAGAGGTTTTTTCCTCATGAGGTAGATAGTATTGCAGAACTGCTCTAGAGTTGTGTTAGGATGGTTCACTTGCCTGATAACTGCAGGTAATAAACTGTACCAAAATTTGGAAGTGTGAGTTTGCACACTTCTATATCTTATGACCGATTGGAGAGAGGACTGTGCCTTCATGCTATCTACTACCCCCATATATTCAGTTGCCTGAATGGTTCAAATGGACTACTGAACGTCAGAGAAACGTCAGAGCCACATCAGATGCTTCAGATCAGATGCCAGGCCATCAAACAAATCAGCAGATTTAACGATCCTCTTCTCAAACTTTCCTCACCTCGCACATTCATTTTCAGAAATTCGCAGAACACCGCCTGCACCGAAACGAAAAGGCCAGCCGAGTTTCCGGGGCAGGATCTGTCGGGAAACCTGAGCTCCAACATCTCGTCACGTAAACCATTATTTTCCCGGAGAACGCGCGATGGGTATCCTCCTGTTTTTTGTACTGTCACTGTGCTTACGCCGTGAGTACCGGTCCCGTACTCCCACACAGTGCGGGTTTAACCTGACCTGAATTTCAAACACTGTCCGCGATTTATCCTTCTTCCATGGTGCGCCTCGAATTCCCACTCACCTCTCCCTGTGTTTCATCCACAGACACCTTCAGTCAGTCAGTGACCCAGAGCCCGAATGCGGTGACTGGAAAAGAGTGCCAACCCCTCACAATCACCTGCCTTTTCCAGGAAGGTTCCAGTGGCAGCTACGAATTTCGTGTAGGACATTTCTTCAAGCAAGCACAACCCGGTGCTGAACGGCAGCGGATCAGAACAGGTGGACGGGTTGTTGTGTCGACCAATAAAGCGAAAAAGACCTTTACGTTGAAAATTCGTGGTTTGACAGTTGACGACATCGCCACCTATATCTGTCAAGCTGAGTACAGGTGGAGAAAACACAGTGATGGGTCTACGGTTCCAGCAATACAAAAACCCTGAAGGGAGATTCTAGTAACAACGTGAAGACGCGAGCTGAATCCGCCGGGTAACCCACCGTCCCGCGTTGTCCCGCCTGCTCTGCATTCTAGGTTGTACCAGATGAAATGCGTGCGATTCAAACAATGGGGTTTCTCTATTTGGCGAATGCGGCTGGATAACGCCTCCTTTCCAGAAAATGGTGTAACCGAACTGCCATCGAGAATGACTGACCACTCTTCTGATGCACAACTCCAGACGGGATCTAGTTACAGAAAATGCAATCTGAAAAAAAACATTCGCTGAACGTTAATCTCCTGCCCGCCCGACTTTTCCAGCGCCTGGGGATTTGAAAGTGACGCGGAACAACGTGTGGGACGGGATATCCACAGTGTAGGAGAGTCGAATAAAAACTCACCCCATTCAACATATATGTCCTTGGGTTCCGGAAACAAAATCAAGCGATTGTTGTTCGTGACGCTGTAGTCCAGTTAAATTACATAGGGATTACCACATTCCGTTAACATTCCTTAATAATTGGTTCCGTGTTTGTCAAAGCAGACCAGCCTGCGTGGGGGATCACTCTGCTCTTAGCTCTGTTTCTTAGCGGGAACCCGTCGACCCACCGAGGATTGGGGAGCAAGGACTGTTACTGGTTGGTCTGAAACTCCTGGAATAATTGGACAGCGAGTCTTGTGGCTGCCGGGCAAATGGAACGGAGAACTGTTCTTGTACTGCGAGCATCGAGAGACGAGGCGCTGTGGCTTCATGGAGCACTTACTATCAGGAGGGGACGGGGACTACGGTGACTGTCACAGCCGGTAAGTGCCCTAAACCTCTCTTATTCACGGCTGACATTGGAAATATTCAGTTTCCTTTAATGTTGGATCATGAGGCATCAATTGGTTTCCAATTAAAATAGATTCTATTTACAAAGGGTTCCAGCAACTTGCTCCAGATGTTACGGTACGCGCGAGTCCAATGAGAGGATATGTAGAGCTTCCCGGGAGCACAAAGTTAATCAGGTTCAAGAATAGCTACTTCCCCAAAACCATCAGGATCGAAAACACCACACAGTGCTAACCACAGCTATGAATTTCTATGCAGACACAAGGAAATGTGGACGCTGAAATCGGATTCAGAAGTCTAGATACAAAACCTCGGCTATCAATGGTCTCCTGAAATGCTGCCTGACCCGCGCAGTTAATGATACCACCAAACCACCGGCTTGCTCCAAAACACTATGGGAATTCACCCTCTTGGTCGGCAAGTTACTGCAGCACTTTGTGTTCATAAACTTTTCATAATTGTCTCTGGTTATACAAAGGATTTGTTTCTTTTTGTTGCTCTAGGATTGTGGCAATTAAATTATTGAGTTAGTTTTTGTATCAAACATTAAGAGAGGAATGGGGTGATCGTACGGAAGTGTATAAAATCATGGGAAGAATAGATCGGGTAGATACGCAGAATCTCATGTGCAGAGTAGGTGAGTCGAGGACCGGAGGACACAGGTTTAAGTAGAAGGGGTAGATTTAATAGGATTTGAGGGGTAACGTTTTCACACGGAGGGTAGTGGGTGTACAGAACAAGTTGCCAGAATACATAATTGAAGCTGGCTCTATCCCCCTGTTTAAGAATCAGTTCGACAAGTACATGGACAGGACAGATTTGTATGGATTTGGACCAAACGCGGGTAGTTGGCACTAACGTAGCGGTGACATGTTGGCCGGTGAGGGCAACGAGAGCTGAAGAGCCTGTTTCCTCGTTGTATCGCGCCATGACTCTATGACTCTCTTTTCTGATAAAGCATATTGCATTTCTAGGCATGTGTGCATCTGCTCCTAAGAATGTCACTATTCCGTTGTCGGAACAGATTACATTTGAACACCCTGGAATCGTTACTTTTTATTCTAACAGGTAATGACTGTTGCCCTTAACAGCTGTGCCCACATCCAAAACAACGACAAAGACCATAAGGCATAGAAGTAGAGTTAGGCCATTTGCCCGTTAGGGAAATTGAAATCCTTCGTTGGAAGTGAAAACGAAAAGTGCGTGGGTGAAGACTGCGATATGTGGCAAGGATCAATTCAGGGAAAAGGGGGAACGTTTCCGAGTTTGGACCGCGAGGCCGAAATGCCGATGTCAATGCTGCTCAAATGTCAATCAGAGTGATCAGAGTGATGAGAACTTATCCTTCTCAAGTCCAGCGTGTGTCGGCGTGTAGTTAGCAAACACTTCTTATGCGCGACCGAATGATCCCTCAAATACTTCTCGTAAATCTCCGCTTGGAAATCTCTAAAGCCACCATATCCGTCCTCAGATACGGGATCGCAAACGGCTCGCGATATTTCAAATGTGATCCAATCAGTGCCTAAAAAAACTGCCATTTACATTAGATTCCTGTTTTTTTCTATTCTAGTCATCTGGAAATGAATGCTGAAATGTAATTTGTCACCCTCAACGACGATTCACGCTTTGGAATTTCCGCACCAACATTCCCAAGTCGCTTTGCACCACAGATTCTGAATCCTTTCCCCATTTAGAACAAAAAACTCGACATCGTTATTTATTCCGCCAAAGTGCATTCCCGTAGAGTCTGCTATGTAGTATTCCTTCTGCCACTTATTTGTCCCCTCTTCTAACCTGTTGAAGTAACTCTGCAGACTCCATGCTTACTCAACACTACCTGCCCCTTCACCTATTTTTTGCATCGTCCGCGATATCAGCCGCAAAGCCATCAATACCTTCATCGTAAACATACACCGTGAAATGTAGTGGACCCAACATTCACCCATTAGTCAATGGCAGCAAGCGGAAATTTTCACATTTATTCCAATATTTTGGCCCTGCAACGGACAGCCTATCCTCTATCCATACTGATATCTTATCTCTAACAAAAATACTCCAATCTTAATTAGCCGCTTCGCGTCCTGCCCCGTTAAATATACATCAGAAAATTTAAGTAAGCAGCATTTCTGACTTTCCTTTCTCCAAACTGCTTGTTACGTTCACAAAGATTTTCACCAAATTTGTCGGGCAAGAGCCCCCCCTTGCTGACTTCGCCGATTTTATCACGTGCTTCAAAGTAAATGGAACCTCATTTTTACGAATGGTCTCTAAAATCGTACAAACCATTGAAGTCATGCTAACCGCCTTATCATTACAATAGGCTTAAACGTTTATCCATGGGATTGATCCACGCCCGCTGCATGTGAAAGCCTGGGAAACAATCTCTTTCTTATTTCCAGGAAACAGAGGGAGGTTGGCAGGAGAGTAGTTGGGCTGCGAGTGAAGCTGGACCCACTGTAAACATTCCACAAACTGAAAGCAAACGACAGCTGCCAGAACTGTTGAAACGGTTCTCGGGAGGGGAAGATATGAACCGCAAACACAAAAAGCGGGCGACCAAGATTGAAAACTAAAAACTGTTCTTCAATTAAATGAAAGTAAAAACGCAGAAGGATGTGGCCCAGTGAAAATAAAAACAACTCTTAATACAAAGCGTGGGATGTTTCAAATTTCCCTTTTGACCTCGCGAATATTCGTTGGTGATTTTCACCACGGTGGCGCAACGGTAGAGCTGCTGCCCAACAGCGCTGTTAGCACCTGAGACCCGAGTTCGATCCCGACTCCGGAGCGACATCACCCGGAGTCGGGAGCTCCGAGATCTAGGGTTTCTTCCCACACTCCAAATTCGGACAGTTTTGAAGGTAATTGAATCTCTATAAATGTAAATTATCCATCGTGTGTGTGGGATAGTGTTAATGTGCGTGGATTGCAGGGCGGCGCGGACGGTGGGTCGAAGGGTCCGTTTCCGCGCTGTGTCCCTCAATTAAACTGAACTAAACTGAACTAAAGTAAACTAAACTGAACGAAATTAAGACTCAACACGTCGCAAGAACAATTACAAGATTCATAAATTACGTTTCCATACATTTTGCAAACATGTGATGAACTATCGGAGACGGTAATCACTTTTTGCGCATGTCACAGTCTACAACAGTCAATATTAAAACCATAACAATTCTGTTATTTTCTGCAGATTCAATTTCCGCGGGTTCCCAGAGTCCGCCTCAACAATCCTCTCTTTCTGGTGACACTGTCACTCTTAACTGCGTATATTCCGGATTCTGCTCGTACACAGTACACTGGTACCGGCAGTTCGCAGGGCAGGCTCTGGAATTCCTGCTTCAAAGACACACTTCAGGAAAGCAAGATAAGGAAGAGGCTGGCGAAGGTCGTATTACTGGTTCTCTCGATCCTGGCCAGAAAATCTGTCAGTTAACGCTATCTGAAGTACTGCCGAGCGACGAGGCTGTGTATTACTGTGGGATGAGTCCGCGCATCGCACAGTGACATATTGCAGTGAGATAGCTGTACCAAAACCTCAGCGTGGCGGAATACAGGCACACAGCTCTGCAGAACATCTGCGGCGCTATCCGAGAACCTCAGTGTCGTATGGATTGATTGCACGTTGCGAGGGAAAGAAGAGAAAGAGAAATACTACAAAAATACATTAGAGTACAATAGAATAGTTCCTTTATTGTCATTGTAACATGAACCATGTACAAAGAAATTTAAAAAAACGTCAGCCAGTCAGTGCACCATTCAAACATTTCTAAAAGCTAACGATACATACAAGGTAACATATTAAAAAAGATAAACAACTAAAATAAATACGAAAATAGCACGCATAACCACCCAACCCTACATCCTTCTGTCGATTTCACAGTGTACCAACCACAGTCCCTTAGTCCCTGCGTTCCTTGGTGGCTACATTTAGTGCCTTTATAGCAGTGGGGTTAAAACGGTTTTTAAGTCTGTTTGTCCTTGTCCTTGTAGATCTGTATCGTCTGCCTGACGGCAACAGTTCAAACAGGGAGTGTCCGGGTTGGGAAATGTCCTTTATAATATTCTGGGATTTTTTGATGCAGCGGGAACTGTGTAAGTCTTCCAAGGTAGGGAGAGGGCAGCCGACAATCCTCTGGGCGTTGTCAATGGCCCTCTGGAGCGCTTTCCTCTGAACCGCTGTGCAGCTGGTGTACAACATGTATATACAGTATGTTAGGATGCTCTCAATGGAGCACCGATAAAAGGACAGCAGCAATCTCTGAGTGATGTTATTCTTCCCGAGCACCCTCAGGAAGTGCGGTCTCTGCTGGACCTTTTTCAGCAGCGCAGAAGTGTTCACGCTCCACGTCAGGTCCTCCTCAATATGGATTCTTACGAAGCGGAAATCCGCCACCCTCTCCACACAGTCCCCTCTGATGATCAGTGGTACCATGTCAGTTTTGTTCTTCCTGAAGTCTATTATTATCTACTTGGTCTTTAAGGTGTTGAGGAGCAGGTTATTTTCTCCGCACCACACTGTCAGCTGTTCCACCTCATCCCGATAGGAGTACTCGTCGCCCCTGGAAATGAGTCCCACCACCGTAGTGTCATCCGAAAATTTGACAATGGTGTTGCTGTGGTGGGTGGGGGTGCAGTCATGTGTGTAGATGGTGTAGAGCAGGGGGCTCAGCACGCAGCCCTGTGGAGAGCCGACACTGAGGCTGAGGGCCGTGGATGTGTGATGGCCCACTCTGACTCTCTGGCTGCGACCCGATAGGATGCTATTCATTCACATGCAGGTGGAGTGCGGAAGTCCCAAGTCCCCCAGTTTGTCCACCAGCATAATTGAAAGTAGAAACATAGAAACATAGAAATTAGGTGCAGGAGCAGGCCATTCGGCCCTTCGAGCCTGTACCGCCATTCAATATGATCATGGCTGATCATCCAACTCAGTATCCTGCACCTGCCTTCCATCCATACCCCCTGATCCCTTCATCCACAAGGGCCCTCTTAAATATGGCCAACGAACTGGCCTCAACTACTTTCTGTGGCAGAGAATTCCACAGATGCACCACTCTCTGTGTGAAAAACGATTTTCTCATCTCGGTCCTAAAAGACTTCCCCCTTATCCTTAACCTGTGACCCCTTGTCCTGGACTTCCTCAACATCGGGAACAATCTTCCAGCCCCTTAAGAATTTTGTAAGTCTCTATGAGATCACCCCTCAATCTTCTAAATTCCAGCGAGTACAAGCCGAGTCTATCCAGTCTTTCTTCATATGGAAGACGTGCCATCCCAGGAATCAGTCTGGTGAACCTTCTCTGTACTCCCTCTATGGCAAGAATGTCTTTCCTCAGATTAGGAGACCAAAACTGTACGCAATACTCCAGGTGTGGCCTCACCAAGACCCTGTACAACTGCAGTAGAACCTCCCTGCTCTTGTACTCAAATCCTTTTGCTATGAATGCCAACATACCATTCGCTTTCTTAACAGCCTGCTGCACCTGCATGCCTACTTTCAATGACTGGTGTACCATGACACCCAGGTCTCGCTGCATCTCCCCTTTTCCTAATCGGTCACCATTCAAATAATAGTCTACCTTCCTGTTTTGCCACCAAAGTGGATAACCTCACATTTATCCACATTATACTGCATCTGCCATGCATTTGCCCATTCACCGAGTCTATCGAAGTCATCCTGCAGCCTCCTAGCATCCTCCTCACAGCTACCACTGCCCCCCCAGCTTCGTGTCATCCGCAAACTGCGAGATGTTGCATTTAATTCCCTCGTCCAAATCATTAATGTATATTGTAACTAGCTGGGGTCCCACCACTGAGCCTTGCGGCACCCCACTATTCACTGTCTGCCATTCTGAAAAGGACCCGTTCACTCCTACTCTTTGCTTCCTGTCTGCCAGACAGTTAGTTTGTAAACCAATCTGTTGTGTGGGACCTTGTCGAAAGCCCTCTGAAAGTCCAGATATAACACATTCACTGCTTCTCCCTTATCCACTCTACTAGTTACATCCTCAAAAAAATCAATAAGATTCGTCAGACATGATTTACCCTTCGTAAATCCATGCTGACTTTGTCCAATGATTTCACCACTTTCCAAAAGCGCTGCTATCCCATCTTTAATAATTGACTGTAGCAGTTTCCCCACTACCGATGTTAGACTAACTGGTCTGTAATTCCCCGTTTTCTCTCTCCCTCCCTTTTTAAAAAGAGTTTTGAGAAAATTATCACTAAGGCATCTGTTATTTCTGGGGCTACTTTCCTTAAGTACCCTGGGATGCAGCCTATCTGGCCCTGGGATTTATCGACCTTTAATCCATTCAATGTACCTAACACCACTTCAATTCATTCAAATTTAATGTCATTGTACAGATACAGGCATGGGTACAACGAAATGCAGTTAGTGTCAGTACGTAGTGATAGCAATGTTTAGATCAGTACAGATAAATAAATACAGAAAAATAAATACAGATGTGGGAATCTATCGGCGGGACTCTATCGGCGGGAATTCAGCAGTGCGATGGTGTTATTGTAGAAGCTACTCCTCATCCTGCTGGTGCGGGACCTGAGGCTCTCCTGTACCGCCTCCCCGATGGTAGGAGGGCAAACAGTCCATGGTTAGGGTGGGAGGGGTCCTTGATGATCTTCCCAGCCCGTCTCAGACACCGTTTTCGGTGGAGGGCATCCAAGGCAGGGAGCGGGGCACCGATGATGTACAGGGCGGTTTTCACCACCCGTTGTAGTGCCTTCCTGTCTGCTACGGTGCAACTGCTGTACCATACCGTGAAGCAGGTGGTCAGGATGCTTTCAACGGTACAGCGGTAAAAGTTGGTCAGGATCTGGGGGGACAGTTGGGCTTTTTTTGAGCCTCCTCAAGAAGTAAAGGCGCTGCTGCGCATTTTTGATCAGCTTGGAGGTGTTGAGGGACCAGGACAGATTCTCCGAGATGTGTACCACGAGGAATTTGTAGTGGGAGACACGCTCCACCTCAGTCCCTTTTATATGGATGGAGGGGTGTCTGCCCCCTCTGTTTTTTTCTGAAGTCGACAATGATTTCCTTCGTTTTCTGGGAGTTGAGGACGAGGTTGTGATTGGCACACCAGGTTGTCAGGTGCTGGACCTCCTCCCTGTAGGCTGACTCGTCGTTGTCGCTGATCAGTCCTACCACCGTGGTGTCGTCGGCAAATTTTATGATGGCGTTGGAGCTAAACTTAGGGATGCAGTCATGGGTGAAGAGAGAATAGAGGAGAGGACTGAGCACACAGCCCTGTGGCACGCCGGTGTTCAGTGTTATAGTGGAGGAGGTGAGGTTGTTGATCCTAACAGACTGAGGTCCGTTAGTGAGGAAATCCAGTGTCCAATTGCAGAGGGAAGTGGAGATGCCAAGACCGCTGAGTTTGGTGATCAAGCTAGCGGGTATGACAGTGTTGAAGACGGAACTGGAGTCAATGAACAGCAGCCTGATGTAGGTGTTATTGCTGTCCAGGTGGGTCAGGGCAGAGTGTAGGCCGCCGATATGGCGTCTCTGTTGACCTATCGGTCCGGTAGGCAATCTGATGGGGGTCCAGTGTGGGGGGGAGGATGGCTTTGAGGTCAGCCGGGATCAGCCGCTCGAAGCACTTGGCGATGACAGGGTGAGTGCCACTGGCCAGAAAATCGTTGAGACTCCTGTCGCTGATTGTTTGGGAACTGGCACAATGGTAGATGTCTTGAGGCAAGTGGGGACGACACCCTGGGCCAGTGACAGATTGAAAATGTCAGTGAGGACCAGGGATAGTTGTCCAGCACATGCCCTGAGCACCCGCCCGGGGATGCCATCGGCGCCGGCAGCTTTGTGCTCATTCACCTTGCTCAGTGCATCTTGTACAGCAGAGGTGGAGAGACTGAGGGATTGTTCATGCGGGGGTGGAGCGACTTTGATGGCTGGAGTTTTATTGTCCCGGTCAAAGCGGGCGTTGAAATTGTTTAGCTCGTCAGGAAGGAGGCAATTGTCTGGGGGGGGTGTTAATTTTATGGTAATCGGCAATGGATTTTATTCCTTGCCACATGCGCCTGGGGTCAGAGTTATTTCGGAAATGCTCCTTGATCCGCCGTTTGTGATTGAGTTTAGCATTCCTAATTCCCTTTTTCAGATTGGCCCTGGATGAGCTGTATCCCGCAGCATCGCCAGATTTGAAAGCGGCGTCGAGAGTCTTCAGCAGGAGTCTGACCTCCCTGCTCATCCACGGCTTCTCGTTAGGAAAGGTCTTTATCGCTTTGTAGGTAGTGACGTTGTCCGTGCAGAATTTTATATAGTCCAGAACGGTTGAGGTGTATGAGTTGATGTCCACTTGGGAGTTGAAGGTGGCCTGGGTGGCAAACAGACTCCAGTCTGTTTGCTGAAACTGTTCCTGTAAGACAGAGACAGCCCCATCAGGCCAGACCTTCACTGTCCTCACACGGAAAGGTTTCACACGTCTGATCAGAGGTGTGTATTTGGGGAGCAGGAACAGAGAGAGCTGGTCAGACTGTCCCAGGTGGGGGAGGGGAGGGCTTTTGTATGCTTCAGTAATATTGGTGAATACTAGTCCAGAGTCTTGTTTCGTGCGGTTGGGCAGGAAACATGTTGGTGGAATCTGGGGAGTACAGTTTTAAGGTTGGAGTGGTTAAAATCACCTGCAACAATAAAAGCCCCTTCTGGGTGTGCAGTTAGTTGGCTGCTGATAGCAGCTTGCAGCTCCTCCATTGCTAGCCTGGCATTAGCGTCCGATGGTACATAGACTGCAGTGATAACAATCGATGTAAATTCCCTGGGCAGATAGAAGGGCCTGCACTTTATCATCAGGTATTCCAGGTCAGCAGAGCAGTGACTACCAATCCTGACAGCATCTGTACACCATGTGTTATTCACATAAATGCACAGTCCGCCGCCCTTGGTCTTACCGGAGTCCTCCGCTGTTCTATCGGCCCTGAAGACAGCGCGCGCCCCTTTCCGGCTAACCTGGATTTCACTCATTTCCTCCATCTCATTTGACCCGCGATCCCCTGCTATTTCCGGCAAATTATTTATGTCTTCCTTAGTGAAGACAGAACCAAAGTAGATGTTCAATGGTATGCCATGTCCTTGTTACCCCATGATCAATTCACCCGTTTCTGACTGCAAAGGGACCTACATTTGTTTGAACTAATCTTTTGCGCTTCACATATCGATAAAACCTTTTGCAGTCAGTTTTTATGTTTCCTGCCAGCTTACTTTCATACTCCATTTTCCGTTTCCTAATTAAGCCCTTTGTCCTCCTCTGTTGGTCTCTGAATTTCTCCCAGTCCCCTGGTAGGCTGCTTTTTCTGGCAAATGTGTACGCTTCATTTTTTTTCTTTGATACTATCCCTGATTTACCTCGTCATCCACGGATGCGCCACCTTCCCTGAATTATTCTATTGCCATACTGGGATGAACAATGGTTGTAGTTCATCCATGCAGTCTTTAAAATGCCTTCCATTGCATATCCACCGTCAAACCCTTCAAGAATCAATTGCCAGTCCATCTGGTCAATTCACGTCTCATACCCTCAAAGTTTACCTTGTCAGGAACCCGTGTTTCTGAATTAACAATGTCCATTCTCCATCCTAGTGAAGAACTCAAACCATATTATGGTCACTCTTGCCCAAGGGGCCACGTAAACAAGGCTGCTAACTAACCCTTCCTCATTACTCGATATCCAGTCTAGAATAGCCTAATCTCTCGTTGGTTCCTCCACATGTTGGTTTAGAAAACTATCCCGAACATACATTCCAAGAAATCCTCTTCCTCAGCACCCCTGCCAATTTGATTCACCCAATCTATATGTAGATTGAAAGTCACCCATTATACCGGTTTTACCTTCGTTTGCAGCACGCATTTCTAATTTCTTGTTTGATTGCCATCCCCAACTCCACTACTACCTAGTTAGGAGGCCCTGACACAACACCACTAGCGTTTTTCTGCCCCTTAGTGTATCGCACTCCTCCCATATCAATTCCCAATCCTCCAAGCTAAATGCCATTCCTTTCTATTGCGTAATCTTCACGCTCTAACCACAAACGCTACAAAAAAAAATGGAAAGATTACAAAGATAAATTACAGAAGCAAAATTATTCTGAATACAGGGAGAGTGATAAAAAGGGAGAGAGGAGGGGGGGAGAGAGGGAGAGAGGAGAGGTAAAGGGAGCGGGAGAGAAGAGAGAGAGAGGCGAGAGAAAGAGAGAGAGAGAGAGAGAGAGAAGAGAGAGAGGAGATAGAGAAGGAGAGAGAGAGAGAGGGGGGAGAGGAGAGGAGAAGGAGAGGGAAACGGAGGGAGAGAGAGAGATAGAGAGAGAGAGAGAGAGAGAGAGAGAGAGAGAGAGAGAGAAGAGAGAATGTAAACCGATATGTCCCTGGGGTTAATAAGCTAAATGCAGCTCAGAAAAAATCAGCTTCTGCTTTATATTCTGAGTAGTGTCGTCCAGTGGCCAAGAAAAACATCAGCCGCCGATTTTTTATCCCACCATTCTTCAGACACACGAGCACACACAAACACACAACGCTAAAACGGGGGGGGTGTGGGGAGGGGGGGGGTTTTTTTTGTTTTGATTTAATA
>JAVHYY010000499.1:110000-189805 GCA_035221665.1 Okamejei kenojei | reverse complement strand
GACATAGGATATTAGGATTAGGGTACACAAAAGTGCTGGAGAAACTCAGCGGGTGCAGCAGCATCTAAGCAGCGAAGGAGATAGGCGACGTTTTCGGGGTCAGACCTCTTCTTCAGACTACTGGTCAGGGACTCAAGGAAACGAGAGATATAGACTGTGATGTGGAGAGATAAAGAACAATGAATGAAAGATATGCAAAACAGTAGCGATGATAAGGAAAACAAGGCCACATGTAAGCTATTTGAGGTGTGAAAATGAAGAAGCTAGTTGCGACTAGGCTGGGGGGGGGGGGGGAGATAGGAGAGAGGGAATGCCAGGGCCGAGGCTGAGGGAGAGGTGGGAAGGGGAGGAGACAGCAAGGGTTTTAACAGAATTGATAAAAATTCATTGTTCAAAGCCCTGAGATGCAGACTTTACCCCAAGCAATATATGAGGTGCTGTTTCTGTTCCTCCAACTTGCCGGTATTGCTTTGCTCACTCTGCCGTGTAGGAGGCCCAGGACCGAGAGGCGTATTACGGATGTTGGGGGAGGGGGATTGAAGTGCTAGCCAAACCGGGAGGTCGGCCTTGGTTAGAGTGGAACGCAAGCGTGAGGTGTTTCGGCGAAACAACGCCAAGCCTCCGCTTGGTTTCACCGATATAGATCATCTGGCCATCCTGGAGCAGAGAGCTCATGCAGTAGATGAGGGTTAGGGAGGAAGGTGCAGTGAACCTCTGTCGGGATCATTGAGCAGCAGCGCATACAGTAGATGAGGTTGAGGAGGTGCAGGTGAACCTCTGTCGGACCTGGAAGGACTGCCTTGGGTCCCTGAAAGGATGAAGGGGGGAAGTGAGAGGGACAATGTTAGCATTTTCTGCGGATTGCAAGGGAAAGTGGCCCGGGGAAGGGGTAAGAGCGGGGGAGGAGAAGGGAAGAATTGACAAGGAGTTGCGGAGGGAGCGGTCATTTTGCGGAATGCAGACGGGGGGAGATCGGGAAGGTGTGGCAAGTGAGGGGTCACGTTGCAAGGTGGCGAAACTGGCGGAGGACTATGTTGTTGTATTTGCCGGCTTGGTGGGTGAAAGGTGAGGACCAGGGGACTCTGCCCCTGTTTGCCAGTGGGGAATGGGAGAGAGGCAGTGTTTGGCGGGTAGGAGGAGACCCTGGTCGAGCCTCATCAATAGTGGGAGGAGGGGAATCCCCGTTCTCTGAAAATGAGGCCATTTGTGGATGACCTGGTGTGGAACACCCTCATCCCTGGGAGCAAGATGCGGGCGTAGATGGAGGAATTGGAATATGGATGAGTCCTTACAGGAAACAGGTGGGAGGAAGAGTAGTCCAGGTACTGGTGGGAGTCCAGTTGGGTTTGTAGTGGATGTCAGTGCAGGAGTTTATTCACCTGCAATAGAGAAGGTGAGGTCAAGGAATGGTAGGGAAATGTCGGAAATGGTCCAAGTGTATTGAGTTCTGGATGGAAGTTGGTGTGAAATGGAAGAAGTCAGTCCAGTGTGTGTGGTGCAGGAGGTGAACACCAAAGCATCGTCGATTAAAGGAGTATAGGTCGGGGATGGGGCCCTGGTAACGCCGAGAACAAGGAGGCGAGCATAGCCTGGGGCCCATGGCGTGCCCATATCTACGCCTTGTGTTTTTTGAGAATATGGGAAGGAGTCAAAAGAGCAGTTTTATGAGGGAAAGGACCAACTACGCTAGGCGAAGGAGGGGTGTCAGTGGATGGGTATTGGTTGCTCCTCCTCTGTTCGAGGAAGAACCCGGAGGGCTTTGAACCGTCCTGGTGGGGGGATGGACGTGTAGAGTGACTGGACGTCCCATGGTAAAAATGAGAGGATGGGGGCCATGAGAATGGAATGCGCGAGCCGACGGAGAGTGTCGAGGTGTCTTGAACATAGGTGGGAGGGATTGAAAACAAGGGGGATAGGATGCGTCAAGGTATGTGGAAATGTGTTCGTGGGGCAACGAACAGCAAGACAATGGGTCTGCCCAGGCAGTCGGCGGTTTGTGGATTTTTGGGGATAAGGTAAAACCAGTCCGTGCATGCTGGGAAACGATGAGGTTGGAGGCTCGGGGGGTAGGGATCCGAGCTGAGAAGGTCGTTATGGTGCTCGAGATGGTGGGCTGGTGGTTTCGTCCAGTGGGTCATGGTCCAGGGTAAGTAGGATCAGGTGTTAAGAGATTGCGCGCGGCCTCCGCTTTGTAGAGATCGACGCGCCAGACTAGCCAGGTCCCGCCGACTCCCGGTGGCTCAGCACTTCAACTCCCCCTCCCCATTCCTTATCCGACCTCTCGGTCCTGGGCCTCCTCCACGGCCAGAGTGAGCAACACCGCAAGTTGGAGGAACAGCACCTCATATTCCGCTTGGGGAGTCTGCATCCTCTGGGCTTGAAACTTGAATTTTCTCAATTCTGTTAACCCTTGCTGTCCTCCTCCCCTTCCCACTTCTCCCTCAGCCGTCGTGCCCTGGCATTCCCTCTCATATCTCACTCCCCCCACCCTAGTCACACTAACAAGCTTCTCATTTTCACACCACAAACAGCTTACAATGGCTTGTTCCTTTATCAACGATACTTTTCTGCATATCCTTTCATTCATTGTTCTTTATCTCTCCACATCACCGTCTATATCTCTCGTTTCCCTGATCCCTGACCAGTCTGAAGAAGGGTCCACTGCGACCCGAAACGTTCGCCTATCTCCTTCGCTCCTTAGATGCTGCTGCACCCGCTGAGTTTCTCCAGCCTTGTGTGTACCTTCGATAGGAGAGTTGTCGTGGCCCGACAGGCCTGCTTTTCAGGTATATTGTTCCCTGTCGTTCTAAAGGGTCACTCTGGTGTAGGAAGGATGCCATTAAGATGGAAAGAATGCAATGAAGATTTACGAGAACGTTTCCAGCACTTAAGGACCCGAGCTGTAGAGAGACTTTAGGCAAGCTAGGACTTTATTCCTCGGAGCGCAGGAGACCAAGGGGCGATGGAGGTGCATATAATCACGAGAGGAATTAATACGGTGAATGGCACAGAGCATTTTAAACCAGGATAGGAGAAATTAAAACAACAGAGGCTAAAGGTTTAAGATGAGACGGGAAAGATTTAATTGGATCCAGAGGGGCGTTTTCTCCACACACAGGGTGGTGGGTATATGGAACAAGCTGCCATGGGAAGCAGCTGGAGCAGGTATTTAAGGTATTTAATGCATTTAAAATTCATTGATCGGGTACAAGCATTGGTACGTTTTAGAGAGACATGGGCCAAACGTGGGCAAATGGAACTTGCTGATGGGACAATCCGGTCGGCATGGACCAAATTTACCATATCGGTAAATTGTATCCAGATCTCTGTAGATCTAAAAATAAATTTCATTGCAAAAGAGACACGATAAGATTTTCTGACTGTTGATACTCATTTACAGTAACAGATAAAAAGCAGGTGGGAAGGTGAAACTACTCTCTGTAGCGGTTCGGAACGCTGCCTCTCAGGTTACTGTCGGGACCTTTTCCAGCGATGATTTCATTAATGAGATGCCCACCTCCCCATGGACCCATCCGCTCCCACATCCCAACCTCATCACTCTTCCCGTCACACAGCCAAATCTCATTCTTTATTTCTCATTTCAGGCCGCCCCGGGGATTGTCAGGCTGACCCTTCAGGTAACCTCGTTTAACTTTCACTGCGTGAATAGTGCGGCTACTGAGACTGATTGTTACTGAAGACCTTTAATGCTACTTGCGAGATGACTGCCGTCTACAGACGGAGTGACGATCATTAATGTCCCTGAAGCGCGCAGTGTGGGGAATCGACTCTGCTGACATGATTCCCGGTTCCAAAGCGTGTTCCCACTGCTCATCCCACGGTGGAGTACCAGTCCGGATCTTTCACCTTTGGCGTCCAATTCCAGGAATGCCTTCACACCTCTAACACGTTTGGGTTCCATTGCCCGACACATGAGCTTTGAGTACAGCGGGGCACTGACCCGCGCAGCTCATCAGCCGCTCTCCCGAGAATGAAAACGAACCTGCAGCTGCCCTTGGAGACACAAGGAACTGTAGATGCTGGCTTATAATAAAAATCACTGTGCTGGAGTAACTCGGTTGGACAGGCAGCATCTCAGGAGAACATGTCCGCTGAGTTACTCCAGCACTCCGTGTCCGCAGCTCACCCTGCCTGCTCGGGCGCCGCTTTCATCCCAAGAATGACCGGGTGATCCCGGTTTCCGGACGGTTACCAGCTTACTGCATATTGTTGACACTGTTAACAGTTCATTCGAGGTCTGCCGCTCCCGTTGATCATTCCATGGTACATGTGGACTTTGAATGGTTGGAGCTAGGGGTGGCCGGGAGCGCGGTGTGCGGGGCGCCGACTGACCCGCGGCTCAAACCGGCGGCAACGTTTGTTCTTCTATTTTCTGATTTTATTTTCCAGAATTCGTGAAGTTGAGGCTGGTGAACAGGGGCCGTCCATGCGCCGGGACAGTGGAGGTTCACTACAAGGGAACTGGGGGACTGTGCATGATCAAGGCTGGGACCTGCAGGACGCGGCGGTGGTGTGTCGGGAGCTGGGCTGCGGCGCCGCGACGGGAGCCCCGGGCCGAGCTCACTTTGGACCGGGGTCCGGACCCGTTGTGACGTGGGATGTTCAGTGCAGCGGGAGCGAGGCCGCTCTGCGGGAGTGTGGATCACAGTCACGGGGGGAACATTGACCGTTCACACGACTGGGATGCCGGCGTGATCTGCGAAGGTAAACATCATCTTTTTCTCTCTTTGTCCCGCAGTTTGGTGATTTTCCGGGATGCCTGGGTGTAAATGACTCGGACTGACCGCCCGCGGCGAGTGGTGTGAAATTAAATCCAGTGTCTGTCGGTTTTATTCCTTTCCAATTGGAATCAAATTTCGCTTCTGGATCTCACATTCTCGTTTTAATTAAGCAAACACAACCGGGAGCATTAAATACTCTCACCCGGTACAATTACGGGGCTAAGAAACAAGCGGCTGGAGGAACTGAGTTGGTGAAGCAGCAACTGCCAGGGACTGGTGGCAAGAGAGGAATAGGGGGGTTGTACGTCAGGTCATCGGGTCAAAGGGCGTGACGCACGGAGCAGCTCCATCCATGTGGAGGACAAGGCAGCCTCGGCATACAATGTTAACACACGAAACGCGTGCTTTCTTACCTGTTAAAAACCGCCGAAATGGTCAATTTTTGGACTGTGAATAATTGTGGAAATTGTGGTTTACTTTTTGCATGTAAAAAACGTAAAATTTTATTTAAAAACCTTTTTTACCAAAGGAATCAAGAAAAAACACAGGTAATGCCTTACTGTTGATGAAATGCAGTGAGCAAACGCGATAATTCCCAATATTTCCAATCTTGATATCTGCACGGTCAATGTTCGCCAACCACTTTAGCTGTTGTTGTCCCTTCAGCTGTCGCTTCTCACTACCATCATTTCTCCTCTTTTGGAATTCTGAAGTAGGATAAATGTTTCTCACGATTACCCCGATTTTCATAATTATTTGCAGTGAAAGAATTTACCATTTCGGCGGTTTTTAACAGGTAAGAAAGTATGCGTTTCGTGTGTTAAAAGTGTATGCCGAGGCTGCTATGTCCTCCAGACGGATTGAGCTGCTCCGTGCATCACGCCCTTTGACCCTGTGAGATACTCTTTGTGCTCACAATCACCGCTCAAAGACTAAATCTTGGAAGCAAGAGTTCTTTTATTCCTCTCGACTCTGCAGACCCGGGTGCCTCTCCAAGTCGAGACACACCGAAGCCAAAAGAAGTCATCCCCCTTTATACACAGAATTTTACATTCAACCTCCCCTCCGACCCTTCTCCAATCAGGGTCTGAGGTGCACAATCTGTAGGTACATCCCCCCGTACATCCCCTCGCACCTCCCATATCATACATCGCATGTTCAAACATGTTCATGGTAATGAGCAGTTTCTTGACCAGGGGTGTGTTGTAATATTCATTTATTCTATTAAGCATGCTCAGTTGCTCATGACCTACCCTAGTTTTACTCACCTCCTAGTGAACCCTCTCAGTTCTCCTATATCAGTACTAAAGCTAAGCTATAGTGACAAGGGTCCCATCTATCACTCCATTCCACTGATAGGGATCTCTCTACATCACTCCCTTCTACCGCTATACAATGCTATTACTTCTTACTCAAGGACTCAAGGATGGGTCTGGCAACCTTCAGACACAGCTGTGTCAGAACCCTCTCTCCAGCCCCTCTCAGTTCGAATTCTCTTTTAAACTCCTTACTTTAATGGGGTTTAATCACTTTATCCCTCACAATCCTCCCTTTTTCTTTTGCTACGCATACACTGATTAAACCCCCATTTCAAGTTCCCTCAACTCGAATTGACGTAACATTGTCCTAACCTTCTTTTCCTGTAGATCATGAACCCCCCCCTGGCCGCATTATCATTATTTTCTGTATTTCCCCTTTCTCTCCCATAGGCATGACTACAGCCTGCATCTGACTTGTACTTCTGGTAATAAGTTCCCTAAAACAAGGGATGCAACAGGGGATAAAGATCAGTCCAGCCACTGCACATAGAAACACGAGTCCCACCGTTCTCCACCATGTTCCTCCGAGGATGGAATCCCACCATTGGGTTCCCATAATCGAATTCCACTTTTGTATTGGAACATGTGCCAACTTATGGATCCCTTCTGATATGTCCATTCACTGCCTGTCCATTATCATCGATGTTCAAACAGCAATTAGAGAGGTTGAATTTCCCGCATACCCCTCCTTCTTCTGCCCGGAGGTAATCTAGGGCTAACCTGTTCTGGTATATTGCTGCTCTCATCTGTGTCTGCTGCTTTGCCAGCATCTCCAGCGCCCCCGCAGTTTGGTTGGTAATTACCTCCAGTACTGCCTGAAGCCTTATGATCCGGTTTTAACATGTATAACTGGTGTTCGGTAGCCCCAGGATCCATCCTTTGCCCAAGTGGCTGGTCCGTAGTATGAGATGATTCTTGCTGGTGGCCATTCATCATCTTTCCATTCTCCAATGTCTATTTTCCTCTTTTTCCGATATAGGTCATTCAAATACAGGTGTTCCTAACGACCGGCCTTCTTTGGTGTTTAACAGGAAAAATCCAGGTTGTACCAGTCCAATAAAACAAGTCCCACTCCAATTTATCGGTAACACCGAGTATGCCTTGTATCCGCATATCCATAACAGTCCTTCAGGGGCCGGTCCACTAGAGGCAACCTTGTTCCATATGTCTCGCAATACTGGGATCCCCTGATAAGGGTTGTTCCTGGTGCAGTTCCATAGTCCAGCCGATTACACTCCATCGGTCTTCATCCAGATAGCGCAGTTTTTCCCATATTTCTTAGTTAGATACCATTTAGGCTCCTCTGGCCACCACACTCGGGACTGATTTGGCCACTGGGTGACGATGCGCTGGCAGCGGCTGCTGCCTACTAGGACAACATCCTTTGCCCAGGGCCTAGCGATACACTCAGTCCCGACCGGAGCGTCTGTCAGACCCATACCTGGGGATCTCGGTCTTGTCCAACTGTCAGGTTCCACCCCATCAGGTCCCATACTTCAACAATGGATCCCCTCCACGGCCAACGTGAACTCATCAGTGGTCCTCCACAGACCCAACAGTTAGTCACATTCAGGATTCCAGCTATCCGGAGGGCCAAGTCCACAAACAGGTTTTTTTCTCCTTCAGACATCTCGATCTGCTTCTTTATCTCTTCGTACAGTGTTCTGGTGCACTTGAGGCTGAGTAGGTGGGGGAGGGGAGGCCTAGTGACTACTACTTCTGTAAACTCTTTTATTACTTCCTCCTTCATCTTATCCATTGCCCATTTTACGATCTGAAAAGGGAAACCTAACTGTCCTGCCTTGGCTACACAAACCCATCTCTCTCCCCTTGGGCAGGTAACGGGCCCAAACTTCCCTATATACCCCCTATTGCCTACCATCAAATACTTCTTTCCCCCCTCTTCACAAATGGTTCTAGTCTTCAGGTTATGGCATACATTGTTCACATGGGAATGATAGGTAAATGATCTGGTTGTCCGCCCTCTGTATTGGATAGGATGATAAAATTTATCACAATTATTAATACCTTTTACCACAATTACATACAAAGCAAACAATACCACGACTGCTCCTTTCATACTGTCAGTTATACATTCAATGCTTTTTTTTAAAAATTACTGTTAGGGGTTTGCTTCCTGGCTTCACCATCCACTGTTCCTCCTCATCAGGGACGGGTGGATCGACGGGTCCCTTAACCCGGATCGCGTGGGTCCACCCTTTTTCTTTTGTTTGTATTGCTGTCTCGGTTGTCAGTAATACTAGGTACGGTCCGGTCCACCTGGGCTGGAGTTTCTCCTCCTTCCAATTCTTGACCAGTACCCAGTCGCCGGCCTTTACAGCATGTATTGGAAAGTCGAGTGGTGGGCTTTGAGCCAATAATCCTTTAGCTTTTAATTCTGTAAGGGAACGAGACACTGCCAGTAAATAGTTCCTCAAGAACACATCACCTCCCTCAAAGGTTGGTGTGCCTTCCACCTTCCCAAAATAAGGCAATCCAAACAACATTTCATAGGGAGACACCACAATATCCTTTCGTGGTGCCGTCCTTATTCGCAATAAAGCAATTGGTAGACATTTAGTCCAGGGTAACCCTGTCTCCTCCATTAATTTAGTTATCTGAATTTTTAGAGTGGCATTCATCCGTTCCACTCTCCCCGAACTCTGGGGGTGCCATGGAGTATGCAGCTTCCAGTTTATTCCCAAGGCGCGACAAATTAATAGGTGCATCTTGGAAGCAAAATGTGTTCCTCGATCTGAATCTATGGATTCAATGACTCCATACCGTGGGATGATTTGTTCCAGCAGTATCTTAGTGACTGCCTGGGCAGTGGCATTTATCGTGGGAAATGCCTCTACCCACCTGGTGAAGTGATCCACTATAACCAGAAGATATTTCCACTGCTGTACTTTTGGTAGTTCTGTGAAGTCCACCTGTATTCTCTGGAAGGGTCTAATGGCCAATTGTTGTCCTCCCCCCTGGGACAGCTCTCATTACCTTCTTATTCACCCTTTGACACACTACACAACCAGACACCACCTGCTTGGCTAAAGTATAAATGCCTCTACAGGCATAAGTCCGTAGTATCGTGTCGCACAGAGCCTGAGCTCCCCAGTGCGATTGCGAATGTAGTTGTTTAATCAAATCCCTCGTCAATCCTTTAGTAATTATTTGTTTTTTGTCCGGCGTCCACCACTTCCCGTCCGTGGAGCGCCGGGCACCCAACTCCTTCATTTTATCTTCCTCCTCCCGCGAGAATACAGGTATCTTCTCTATTCCCTCTCTCAACAGTATCAGAGACAGCATTTTTACCGTTCCTTCTGTCGCCGCTGTCTTAGCGGCACTATTGACTGCCCTATTCCCTCTAGCTTCCAGCGAATTCCCTCTCTGGTGGCCTGCTACATGGACCACCGCTATTCTTTCTGGCAAATTTAGTGCTTCCAAAGCTTTTTCAATTAACTGCTCATGAGCCAACTCTTTCCCTCTAGCTGTAATCATCCCTCTTTCTTTCCAGATTTTCCCAAAGGTGTGTACCACCCCAAAGGCATACTTGGAGTCCGTATACACAGTTCCTTCTTTTCCTTTCAATAGTGTCAATGCCCTCATTAATGCATACAGTTCACACGTTTGCGCGGACCAACTTCCTGGTAACCTGCCTGCTTCCACTTTTTCAAACCCTTCTCTCCGGTTATTATAGCATACCCACTATACCTTTTTCCGTCTACGCATCGGGAAGAACCATCAATAAACCATCTTTCCCCTGTCTCAAGCGGTCGTTCTTCTAAATCTTCCCTACTCTTTGTCTGAAGTTCTATTATCTCACTACAATCATGTTCTGGTAACTCCCCTTCCTGCTCAGCACCTGCCGAGTACAAAAACTGAGAGGGATTCAGGTTTTTATCCGTTACTATGGTCAAATCATTCTTTTCCATAAGTATAAACCTCATACATCAAGATTCTAGAATCCGTCAACCACCGACTGGACTTCTGAGTTAGTATCGTCCGGACCGTGTGGGGAGTGGACAACACCAGAGTTCCTCCAAACGTCAATTTCCTACTTTCTTCCACTAACACTGCTGTTGCCGCTACCGCTTGAATACATACTGGCCATCCCCGCGATACTGGATCCAAGAGTTTGGAGAGGAACGCGACAGGCTGCCGCTTCCCTCCTTTCTCTTGGGTCAGTACTCCCAGCGCAATTCCATTTTCTGCATTCACAAAAAGATGGAATGGCTGGTCAATAGACGGGAGAGCCAGTACAGGGGCAGTGATTAAACTGTTCTTTAGTTTCCTAAACTGGTGTTCGTCCCCGGATTCCCACTTTACTTTGTCGTTTTCTTCACCTAATTTATCATATAAAAACCTAACTTGTCGGGTATAATCATCTATCCATAATCTACAATATCCAATCAGTCCAAGAAACTTCCTAATCTCCTTCTTATTCTTCGGCATTGGCAGTCCGGTAATTCCCGCTATCCTTTCCGGGTTTATTCTCCTTTTCCCATCGCTTATCAGGTGTCCTAGATATTTAACTTCTCGTTCTACAAACTGTAATTTACTTTTAGACACTCTCAACCCCTTTTCCCCCAGAAAGTTCAGGAGGGTTATTGTTGCGTCCCTAACTGCCTCCTCTTTTTCCCTGATAGTAATAGGTCGTCCACATACTGCAACAGCTGTGTCTCATCAGTCCTCGGAACGTCCTCTAGTACTTGTTCTAATATTTGTCCGAACAGGTTCGGGGACTCTGTAAATCCCTGAGGGAGCACAGTCCACCGATACTGCTGTTTCCTTTGGGTCTCTGGGTTTTCCCATTCAAACGCAAAAAAGGTCCCTGCTCTCTTCAGCCAGGGGCAGCTCCAAAGAGCGTCTTTTAAATCTACCACACTGAAACACTTGTGATTCGGGGGTATCTGTCCCATTATGGTATACGGGTTTCGGGACTACCGGGTGTCGCGTTCTAACTACCTTATTTAATTCCCTGAGATCCTGGACCAATCTGAACGTCCCGTCGGTCTTCCTTACGGGGAGTACGGGGGTGTTATATGGGGACATACAATTCTCTAATATACCGTCCTTTAGTAAGTTCTCTATAATTGGCTGAAGTCCTCTCCTTCCTTCCATAGAAATTGGATATTGCCTTACCCGTACTACCTCACTTTCTTTTTTCAGAGCTATTTTCAAGGGTGGGATCTGCAGCCCTCCCCGGTTTCCTTCCTTGGCCCACACCTGTGGGACTATTCTTCCCTCGTCCTCTGTGGTCAATTTATACAATTGGACTATTATCTGTCCCCCTACGGGGGCTGTTCCCATTCCTAATTGGATTTGTAAATCCCTCCCCATCAAATTTATCCCTGCCTGGGGTACCAAGATTAAATCTTCCGTAGTTTCCCGATTCTCATATTTTACCACCACCCCTTCTACCTCGGGTAATGTCATCACTTTCCCTCTACCCCTGAGATTCTAACCTGTTTTTTACCCAATCTCATTCCTTCTGGTACCTTAGTTACACTCGATCTCTCTGCTCCAGAATCTACCATAAATATCATATCCTCTCCCTGGGGTCCAATTTCAAGTTTACCAGAGGTTCCCGTGTGTATCCCATACACCCCAGGGAGCGGAACCCCTGACTTCCCTATTCTTCCTCCATGAGTGCGTACGACTGCACCTCCCGTCGTCGCTTGGGACATTCCCTCCTGAACTGACCCTCCTCTTTACAATAATAACACCGGGGTGGCCCCGTGTACCATCTTCTTGATTCTTGTTCCTTGTTTTCCCGGGGACCCCAACTTCGGTCCCCCCATTCACCTCTTCCTCGTCCTCTAATACTACCGCTTCCCCTTCCCCGGTCTCCATGAGCACCCGGCCCTCTATCACCTTCGATTCCCCCCTTCTGTACTCCTTGCTGTACTGCTTGCAACATCATTTTTGCCTTTCCCTTCTGTTTCTCCTCATTCCGTCTTACATATACCTTTTGAGCCTCTGTTAACAATTGATTCAATGGTTTGTCATTCCAATCTTCCAATTTTTTCCAATTTCTTTATAATATCTGGCCATGATTTTGTTTACAAAATTAACCTTTAACAACTGCTGACCTGCGGCCGTATCAGGGTCTATCCCCGAATACTGCTGGACATTCCTCCTTAACCTTTGTAAGAACACTGTCGGAGGTTCGTCCTTGTTCTGCTGATTTTCAAAAGCCCGTTCAAAATTTTGTCCCTTGGGAACGGCCTCTCTGATTCCCTTAATTATTATTTCCCTGAGATTTCTCATACTGTTTCTTCCTTCCCCTGTTTGGTTACTCCAATCCGGCGCAGTAATGGGATATTTTACTGCTCCCACCTCTGTTGCTCCCGCGTCAGCCAGCAACCCCTTATCCCAGACCTTTATTCCCGCCTGTTTGACCATCTGCCTTTCTTCTGAAGTAAACAAACTTCCCATTATCGACATCATTTCCTCCCATGTATAAATATTTGGCCCTAGGAACTGATCTATTTGTTCAGCCAGTCCCAAGGGGTCATCCAATAAACTTTTCATCTCCTTTTTAAAGTTCCTCACCTCCATACTGGTGAGAGGCACATTTACAAATCCCATCCCCCCCGCATTTCCCCCTAACGGGACCTCCCTGAGGGGCTTCATTTGAACAGATCGGTCTAATCTTTGTTCCGCTGCCCTCGTTTGAGATCGCGTCATCCGACTACTGCCTGGGACACCCGTCCCATCCTCGTCCTCACTTTTTATTTCCTCTTCCTTATCTGACTGGCTCTCTCCTTCACGTTCTATGTTTGAATCACAGTTTCTTTCACCCTGTTTCTTCTCTACTCTCCGTGATTCTCTACTATCTGTCTCTTCTGAGACAGGAGCGGACAGGTTTACTGCCGATCCGCTCTGGCTTAGTGGGACCTCCTGGGCAGATGCAGCCAGCGCTGTTGGGGGTATATTTGGGGGCTGGGATTCATATGGCGGGGGCAGTCTCCGTAGGTGATCATCACCAATTGGTGGCCAGTCAGGTTCATCCTGCTCTCTTTCCGTCTTTAACGGAAACATCCCATTGTTGGGTTTCCAGCACTGGGCATATTTCTTTTCTATTTGATTCGGCGTTTGTCTTTCATTCACAAAAACATTCAATGCCTGTCTCACCCAGTCCTCATTTGAACCCAACTGCGGCCACCACACTGCGCTCCCTCGAATAGGCTCCTTTGGCCATTCAAAGTAACAAAACTTTATCATAGTTTCTTTACTCTTACCCCGGGTGTTCCCTTCACCCCATCCATACAACATTCGCCCCAACGGACTATCGGGCGGAATGTTCGGCTCCATATCAGTATGAGCCTCATCCTGTTTCCCCGGACCCTTACTTTTCCCGTTCCGGTTTCCCATCGTCTCGTCGGACTATTCCCGTCCGACAGACCCCGGTCGCCCAGGCAATACTTAATAGTCGCTTTTCTTACCTGGGTCCTGTGCACAAGAATCGCTCGACCGTCCCGTACGTATTTACCTTACACCCCCTCTTGCTTCCCGAGTCTTTCCAACCGAATATCACTCGCTCAAACTGCTGATGGCAAGCAAGGAGATCGGAGACTGCTGAAATCAGCAGGGTGCACCTTCCCCTCCTTCTTTGCCTCCACCAAGCAGCCGGAGTGGCGATCCCGGACGAGCCCCCAATTTGTGAGATACGCTTTGTGCTCACAATCACCGCTCAAAGACTAAATCTTGGAAGCAAGAGTTCTTTATTCCTCTCGACTCTGCAGACCCGGGTGCCTCTCCAAGTCGAGACACACCGAAGCCAAAGAAGTCATCCCCCTTTATACACAGAATTTTACATTCAACCTCCCCTCCGGACCCTTCTCCAATCAGGGTCTGAGGTGCACAATCTGTAGGTACATCCCACCGTACATCCCCTCGCACCTCCCATATCATACATCGCATGTTCAAACATGTTCATGGTAATGAGCAGTTTCTTGACCAGGGGTGTGTTGTAATATTCATTTATTCTATTAAGCATGCTCAGTTGCTCATGACCTACCCTAGTTTTACTCACCTCCTAGTGAACCCTCTCAGTTCTCCTATATCAGTACTAAAGCTAAGCTATAGTGACAAGGGTCCCATCTATCACTCCATTCCACTGATAGGGATCTCTCTACATCACTCCCTTCTACCGCTATACAATGCTATTACTTCTTACTCAAGGACTCAAGGATGGGTCTGGCAACCTTCAGACACAGCTGTGTCAGAACCCTCTCTCCAGCCCCTCTCAGTTCGAATTCTCTTTAAAAACTCCTTACTTTAATGGGGTTTAATCACTTTATCCCTCACAACCCGATGACCATACATGCAACCCCCCTATTGCCAACACTCTCAGTCCTGCTCCAGGGGCTCGACCCCGAACGTCCACAGTTCCTCTCCCCCCACAGATGCTGCTCCACCCGCTGAGATGCTCCAGCAGGTTTTGTTTTACACGAGGTTCCATCATCTACCGTCTCAGGTCAATCGTGCTTTTTTTATTGTCAGATATATTAATTGTTAACACAGTGAAATTAGTTTCCTTACAAACAGTCCAGTGGAGTAATACCATACCCCAGATCCCCAATTAGCAAGTGTACAGGAATCATCTACTGAGCCACATGCAGGAGGAGCCATGTTCTGGCGCCATGTTCAAAATCCAGGCTCTAGTTCTAACGAGCGGTGCCTGTTCCAGGCAAGTCCCAGGCTGTTGCTGGCCTCCAGCCGCCTCCTTTCTTGGACGCCACGCCGCTCTCTTCACCCGTCCTTTGTTGCCCAGGACGATGAAGCATCCGATCACGAGAGCGGGGTAAGCCAGAACCTAGTTCCCTCTCCTTTTCTCTCCAACTGGCCACGCTCCTCACCCGGACATCACTGGCTCCATCCTCCCGGTTACTGCTCTCCGGCAGACGAGCAGAGGCCAGCACAGCAGCTTCTCCCTTCCCGGTCAGCGGTCCCCTGGGTCCGACGAACGAGGCTAGATGCAGGAAAAATGTTCCCCATGTTTGGGTAGTCCAGATCCAGGGGTCACAGTTTAAGACGAAGGAGGAGTCCATTTGGGATTGTGATGAGGAAAAACGTTTTCAGCCAGTTGTGAATCTGTGGCAATCTCTGCCACAGAAGGCAGTGGAGGCCAATTCACTGGATGTTTTCAAGAAAGATTTAGCTCTTCGCACTATCGAAATCAATGGATATGGGTAAAAAGCGGAAACGGGGTATAGATTTTGGATGATCAGCCGTGATCATATTGAATGTCCAAACGACCTACTCCTGCACCTATTTTCTCTGTTTCTATGTATTTGTTTCTATGGAAGGTCTCCACCTTAATTAACCTGACAAAGTGCGATGCAATTCGTTCAGGCTGTGTACTGAAATGTGTGTCGCAGTCACAGAGGGAATGAACGAATAATGTGCTAGAGGAAATGGTTATGGTGCTGGATATGGAGTCAGTAAGTGAACTGCTTTCTCCTGATTGTTCTCAAACTTCCTGAGTATTATCAGAGTTGATCCATGAAAGCCTTCCTGGACATTCCTGAACGCTGCCTTTTAGATGATAGAAAGATGTTGAGGAGCCAACAGATAGACACAAAAAGCTGGAGTAACTCAGCGGGACGGGCAGCATCTCTGGAGAGAAGGAGTGGGTGAGGTTTCGGATCGAGACCCTTCTTCAGACCCGAAATGTCACCCATACCTTCTGCCTCACCCGCTGAGTTACCTCAGCATTTGTGTCTACCTTTGATTTTAGCAGCATGTGCAGTTCTTTCTAACGCATGCTGCCTGTCCCACTGAGTTTCTCCAGCTTTTTGTGTCTATCTTTGATTTAAACCAGCACCTGCAGTTCTTTGCGTAAGAAGAACTGCAGGTGCCCGTTTAAACTGTAAATAGACGCAAAAAGCTGGAGTAACTCAGTGAGAGAAGCAGCATCTCTGGGTAGAAGAAATGCGTGATGTTTTGGATCAAGATTCTTGGTCACCCATTCCTTCTCTCCATAGATAGTGCCTGTCCCGCTGAGTTACTCCAGCTTTGTGTGTCTATCTGCAGTTCCTTGTTGAGTCATTTGGCTCCATTGAAGTAAATTCTGACCCGGTGTTTTAGCCACTGCATTTATGTGCAATGTCTGGTTCAGCTTTGGTCACTTTGCTCCCATGTTACAGATACAGTGATGTAGCGGCTCAGACTGTCGATGCGAGATGGCTAGAGCTTCACTCGCTGTAGTGCTGGCACCTGTGTGGTATGAAAGCTATGCGCCAGCATGAGTGCTCCCCTGTTTCCTATCCAGGCTTTGCATCACCCCCTCGGCTCATTATGGTTAATGTCTTCTGTGACTGTTTGGCAGAAGGCCACTGTGAGGTTTGCACCTCCCTGATTCTGACGAAAGCCCATCTTACAGTCTGAAGAATGGTCCGTACCCAACCCGGATTTGAATTGGGTGACATTGGCCTCAGTATTGGGGAAGGAGGGGAAAGTTCCGATGGACGGACCCCACTTGAACCCTGCTGATACCAGGGTCCTGGGGAAGTGCATAAGTGCGGTCGTAGGCCATAAATAGTGGGAGAAAAGGGAGGGGTTAACAAATTGGAAATGTGCAGATGAAGTTAAAGAGAGGGAAATTGCAGGAGGAATTGCTGAAGGGTCCAGAAGAGGGCAGAAAGTTTAAGAAGGGATAAGTGTCTAAGGTCAGGCAAAATGGGGACCAATGTGAGAAGAAGGGTCATGAATACTGAACAAAAATTGTTATATTTGAATGCCCACATTATATGGAAGAAATGGATGAGTTTATTGCTCAGATAGAAGTTGGTAGGGCATCACAGAGATGTGGATAAAAGGAGAGCTGGGAGTGGAATGTCCAATGTTACACATCCTATCCAAATGACAGACAAGTGGGCAGAGGGGGTGGGGTAGCTCTTCTGGTCAGGAATGAAATTCAGTCCTCGACAAGGGAGGACATAGGATCAGAAGATGTAGAATCTGTGTAGGTAGAGATAAGAAACTGCAAGGGAAACAAGAGCCTGGTGGGAGTTATATCGACTCTGGACAGTAGCCAGGACTGAGGGTACAAATGACATAATGTGATACAAGAAATGCAGTGTTACTGTGGTAGACACAAAATGCTGGAGTAACTCAGCGAGACAGGCAGCATCTCTGTCGAGAAGGAATTGATGACCGGGTCGAGACCCTTCTTCAGACTGCTGTCAGGGGAGTGGGCTGTACAAAGATAAAATGTAGTCGAAGACAGTAAGACTGGTTGGAGAACTGGGAAGGGGAGGGGATGGAGAGAGAGGGAAAGCAAGAGCTATTTGAAATTAGAGACGTCAATGTTCATTCTGCTGGGGTGTTAGCTGCCCAAGAAAAATATGATGTGCTGTTCTTACAATTTGGACTGGGCATCACTCTGACAATGGAGGAGACACAGGACAGAAAGGTCTGTGTGGGAATGGGAGGGGGGAGTTATAGTTTTGAGCAACTGGGAGATCAGCTAGGTTTAGGCAGACTGAGCAGAGGTATTCAGTGAAACATTCGCCTAGCCTGCACTTGGTCTCGCCGATATACAGGAGGCCACACCTTGGAACAGCAAATGTTACAGTGGTCATGGGGAATTTCAATATGCAGGTAGACTGGGAAATTAGGTTGATACTGCACTTCAAGGGAGGGAATTTGTAGAGATCCTTCGAGATAGCTTCATAGAGCAGCTTGTAGTGGGAAGTAATGGCAATTGTGGATTTGGTGTGGTGTAATGAGCAATATTTGATCAGGGAGTTTAAAGTAAAGGTATCCTCAGAACCTGCAGTTTAAGAAGGGGAGGATGGAATCCGATGTGTCGGTATTATCATGTAGGTGGCTGTGTTGCATAGTAGCGCAAGCTACTAGAGTTGCTGCCTCACAGCTACTAGAGTTGCTGCCTCACAGCACTTTCTATGCAAGAGACCCAGATTCGATCCCGACTATGGGTGCTGCCTGTGTGGAGTTTGTACGTTCTCCCCATGACCATGTAGGTTTTCTCTGAGATTATCTGTTTCCTCCCTCACTCCAAAGATTACAGATTTGTAGGTTAATTGGCTTAGTATAAATGTAAATTGTCCCTATTGTGAGTAGGATAGTGTTATGATGCAGGGATTGTTGGTTGGCGAAGACTTGGCAGGCGTAAGGGCCTGTTTCTGCGCTGTATCTCTAAACTGAACCAAATTACTGTTGAGTAAAAGTAACTTTAGAGGCATGAAGGAGGAGCTGGCTAAAGTTGAAAGGGACCCAGACAGGAAAGGCGGTGGAGCAACAATGGCGGGAGTTTCTGGCAGTAACTTGGAAGAGGCAGGATATTTTCATCCCAAAGGAAAAAGAAAGATTGTAAGGGGAGAATGAAGTGACGAGGGAAGTCAAAAGCAACATAAAACTAAAAGCAAAGGCATATAATATTGCCAAGAGTATGTTGGACTTAGAGGAATGGGTAGCTTTTAAAAACCAACAGGAGGTAACGAAAAAGGGAATACAGGGGGAAAAGGTGAAATATGAAGGTATGGTAGCCAATAATATAAAAGAGGATAACAAAAATCTCTTCAGATACATGAAGAATAAAAGAGAGGCAAGGGTGGACATTGGACCATTGGAAAATGATGCTGAAGAAGTAGTAATGGGGAATGAAGAAATGGAAGATGAACTGAATAAGTATTTTGCATCAGTCTTCACAGCCAAAGACACCAGCAATGTGCTGGAAATTCAAGGGAAGTTAGTGGGCAGAAGGTAGTGTAGTTGCTATTACTAAAGAGAATATGCTTGGAAAGCTGAAAGGTCTGACGTAGATAAGTCACCTGTACCAGGTGGATGACACCCCTGGGTTCTGAATGAGGTTGTTTCAGGGATTGTGGGGGCATTAGTGGTAATGTTTCGAATCAATGGAGACAGGAGTCATCCCAGAGGACTGGGATATTGCAAATCTTCTCACTGTTCATGAAGGAAGCAAAGTGAAAGAGAGGAAACTAGGCTGGTTAGCCCAAACTAAAGGCTGGTTAGCCAAAACACTCAGTGTTTAGTAAGATTTTGGAGTCCATTAGTTAGAATGAAATGTCTGAGTACTTTTCTGAGGCATATGATAAAATTGGCAGAGTTCAGCATGGGTTTGTGAAAGGGAGGTCTTGCCTGCTGAATCTGTTGGAATTCTTTGAGGAATTAAATAACAGGCTAGACAAAGGAGGACATTTGGTGTTGTTTACCTGGGTTTTCAGAAGGCATTTGATGAGGGTGTGAAGGTGAGAGCCCATGCTATTAAAAGGAATGGATAGAACGTTGGCTGAATGACAGAAGGCAAAGCATGTGAATAAAGTGGACTTTTCTGGTTGGCTGTTGGTAACCAGTGATGTACCGCATGGGCTGGTGTTCGGGCCATTGCTCTTCACGTTATATATCAACGATTTGTATGAGGGAACTAAAGGCCTTGTGGCTACGTTTGCAGATGACTGGTGGAGGGACAGATACTGTAGAGGAGGCAGAGGGTCTGCAGAAGGACCGACAATTTGGAAGAGTGGGCAAAGAAGTGGCAGATGGAATACAGCGTCGCAAAATGTGCAATCGTGCACTTTGTTAGTAAGAATAAAGCAGTAGAGTATTTTCTAAATTAGGAGAGGGTTCTAAAATCGGATGTGCAGAGAGACTTGTGAGTGCTGGTGCAAGTCTCCAAAAAGGTTAATTTGCAAATTGAATCGATAGTAAGTAAGGTAAAAAGAATGTTAGCATTTATTTTGAGAGGATTAGAATATAAAATCAAGGATATAATGATTTGGCTTTATAAAGCACTGGTCAGACCCCATTTGGGAATGGTGAGCAGTTTTGCAACCATGACTGAGGCGCGATTAGTTTAGTTTAGTTGAGATATACTGCTCGGAAACAGACCCTTTCGGCCCACTGGGTCCTCGCTGACCAGCAATACCCGCACATTAAGACTATCATATAACCACTAGGGACAATTTTTACATTTACCACGTCAATCAACCTACAAGCCTGTACGTCTTTGGAGTGTGGGAGGAAACCAAACATCGGAAAAAAACGATGATCTCGGAGGAGGACCTCAGTGAAACTTGAAAGACCTGGATAGAGTGAATATGGAGAGGATGATTCCATTACTGGGAGTGTCCAGGACTAAAGGCAACCTCAGAACAAAAAAATGTACCTTTACAAGTTCACAAGTTATAAGAATAGAATTAGGCCATTTGGCCCATTGAGTCCACTCTGCCATTCAATCATGGCTGATCTCTGCCTCCTAATCCTATTTTACTTCGGAGTAACGTGAGTGACTACGTGAAGAAGCCCCGCCTGGCGCATGATCGGCATTATGTCGACGCTGACGGCAGAGCAAGAGCTGCAGAGCGCAGCTCCTCTCAGCGGTAGGAACGGGCCTGCAGGTAAGTACATTTGAATTACTTACAGTGCATATCCAAACTCCCTGGCTGGTGTATAGAGCCACCAGGAGTTAAAAAGAAAAAGTAAATACTCCAGGTGAAAAAATGGAGTTTAAAAGTTAAAAAGAAAGAAAATACTCCGGGTGAAAAAACGGAGTTTAAAAAGCATCCCGGGAGAAAACTCAGCTATCGGGACGGCAGATTAGTGCGGAGCCGGTTCCGATACCGGTGGCTGTTAAAGTTACCGTTAGGGAGACTTTAGTTGCTCCACAAACTTTTGGCTATGAGAAAAACTCCAGTGGGGAGAAATTTTAAGAAGTTAGAGAGGCCATGATTTAAAAGTTCTAATAAAAAGGCCTCCAGACAAAAAAGCTTTATGGCTTAGAATAAATTAATGGAGAAAGACTCCAAATTAAAAATTAAAGCAAAAGGGTTTAATAAAGGCCCAGAATATTCCCAAAAACAGACCCTGAGGGGTTTCCATATACTAATATATATGGTGGTTTTTACCAATGTGGGAATATCTACCTCAGATTGGTTTGGAGGTAGTCTCCTTGAGCAAAATCTCAGGAGTAGCAGGGCAGTAAAAGGAAAATGAAAAAACTGACCCTGAAGGTGCATTGATAGTGGTGGCTCGTCATAAGTACCCACCACAGCACCAATATTCATTCATACAGGTGTACTAAGTACGATACCTGAATGAAGCAGTGAGGTCATGGAAGGAAACCATGGTAACCAACATTAATTGGTCTCTTGGGTTACACAAAAAGCTGGAGAAACTCAGCGGGTGCAGCAGCATCTAAGAGGCGAAGGAGATAGGCGACGTTTCGGGTCGAGACCCTTCTTCAGACTGGTCAGGGATCAGGGAAACGAGAGATATAGACAGTGATGTGGAGAGATAAAGAACAATGAATGAAAGATATGCAAAAAAGTATCGATTATAAAGGGAACAAGCCATTGTAAGCTGTTTGTGGTGTGAAAATGAGAAGCTAGTGCGACTAGGGTGGGGGAGGGAGATAGAGATAGAGGGAATGCCAGGGCCCGAGGGCTGAGGGAGAGGTGGGAAGGGGAGGAGACAGCAAGGGCTGACAGAATTGAGAAAATTCAATGTTCAAGCCCAAAGGATGCAGACTCCCCAAGCGGAATATGAGGTGCTGTTCCTCCAACTTGCGGTGTTGCTCACTCTGGCCGTGGAGGAGGCCCAGGACCGAGAGGTCGGATATGGAATGGGAGGGGGAGTTGAAGTGCTGAGCCACCGGGAGGTCGGGTTGCTTTTTGCGGACCGAGTGGAGGTGTTCGGCGAAACGATCGCCAAGCCTCCGCTTGGTCTCACCGATATAGATCATCTGGCATCTGGAGCAGCGGATGCAGTAGAGCGGTCGTTGCGGAGGGAGGGGGGGGGGGGGGGGGGGTTGGAGGAGGTGCAGGAAACTGAACCTCTGTCGGGCCTGGATGGAGGACTGGTGCCCCTGGTGTGAAAGGAGTGGGGGGGAGGAATAGGGGAAGTCCTTACAGGAGCAGGGTGGGAGGAAAGTAGCTGTGGGAGTCAGTTGGTTTGTAGTGGATGTCGGTCAGGCGTGTATCACCTGCAATAGAGATGGTGAGGTCAAGGAATGGTAGGGAAGTGTTGGTCCAAGTGTATTAGAGTGCCGGATGGAAGTTTGTGGTGAAATGAATGAAGTCAGTCAGTTGTGTGTGGGTGCAGGAGGTGACACCAAAGCAGTCCGTCGATGTAACAGAGGTAGAGGTCGGGGATGGGGGGGAGGATTGTTCGACGTACCCAACAAAGAGGCAAGCGTAGCAAGAGGCCTTGTGTTTGGAGAGGAAATGGGAGGAATCAAAAGAGAGAAGTTATTGAGGGTAAGGACCAACTCCGCTGCGGGTATGGTTGCTCCTCTGGTCGAGGAAGAGGGCTTTGAGACCGTCCTGGTGGGGGATGGAGGTATAGAGTGACTGGACGTCCATGGTAAAGATGAGATGGGGGCCTGGAAAATGGAATGCACGGAGCCGACGGAGAGTGTCTGAGGTGTCTTGAACATAGGTGGGGAGGGATTTAACAAAGGGGGATAGGATGGCGCCAAGGTATGTAGAAATGTGTTCGGTGGGGTACGAACAGGCAGACCTTTCACCCCACCAGCCAGCAAATACAACAGATAGTCCTCCGCCAGTTTCGCCATCTCCAACGTGACCCCTCCACCCGCCACATCTTCCCATCTCCCCCCCCCCGTCTGCCTTCCGCGAAGACCGCTCCCTCCGCAACACTCTTGACAATTCTTCCCTCCCCTCCCGCTCTACCCCTTCCCCGGGCACTTTCCTTTGCAACCGCAAGAAATGCAACACTTGTCCCTTCACCTCCCCCCTCCACTCCTTTCAGGGACCCTAGCAGTCCTTCCAGGTCCGACAGAGGTTCACCTGCACCTCCTCCAACCTCATCTACTGCATCCCCTGCTCCAGATGCCAGATGATCTATATCGGTGAGACCAAGCGGAGGCTTGGCGATCATTTCGCCGAACATCTCCGCTTGGTCCGCAAAATGCAACCCGACTTCCCGGTGGCTCAGCACTTCAACTCCCCCTCCCATTCCGTATCCGACCTCTCGGTCCAGGGCCTACTCCACGGCCAGAGTGAGCAACACTGCAAGTTGGAGGAACAGCACCTCATATTCCGCTTGGGGAGTCTGCATCCTTTGGGCTTGAACATTGAATTTTCTCAATTCTGTTAGCCCTTGCTGTCTCCTCCCCTTCCAACCTCTCCCTCAGCCCTCGGGCCCTGGCATTCCCTCTATCTCTATCTCCCTCCCCCACCCTAGTCGCACTAGCTTCTCATTTTCACACCACAAGCAGCTTACAATGGCTTGTTCCCTTTATCATCGATACTTTTTTGCATATCTTTTATTCATTGTTCTTTATCTCTCCACATCACTGTCTATATCTCTCGTTTCCCTGATCCCTGAGACACCAGTCTGAAGAAGGGTCTCGACCCGAAATGGCGCCTATCTCCTTCGCCTCTTAGATGCTGCTGCACCCGCTGAGTTTCTCCAGCTTTTTGTGTAACCCTCGATTCTCCAGCATCTGCAGTTTCTTCGTTAACAATTAATTGGTCTCTTACCAGCTTCATAAGGTTGTTATGGTTAAAACAGCAGAGTTATTGATAAAACATTTTTGTTTTATTAAGGTACCAACGGTGAATCCGATTACGGTACCCATGTCTCAATTATATGGAGACATAAGGAAATACGATTTCAAAAACTTTCAGGCTGGTGCGTGGCATCACTACTTATGTAAAACAAGTAAAACATTGTGCAATAACCAATTTTTTTTTAAATAACGAAACTCCTGATTATTTATGGAGTAAACCTGCCTCCCACGATGTGCCATATGGTTGGGGAGAGAAGGCTTCATGTATATTTGAAGAGGTGCAAAAACCATTGATGCCTGTCAGTAGGCCATAAGAGACATAAATTTTAAATACACTTTTACAGTGTAAAACATTTATCAAAATTACATTACCGAAATTAATTAGATTGTTATTGGAACAGTATTTGCACTGATGCACTTTTGCAAATTTGCAGCAATTACAAGCCTGTTGCAATATAGTCAATATTAACTTTGTTGAGAATGTTAAGAGTTTGCAATATGCAATTGATGGATAGGTTCCACAAACTGCTTTAAACATATCAGCTTAGCAGCCATTACTGAAGCAAGTAGATGAATACTGTGATTATTTGGGCCTGCCTCAAGATAACACCAGGGAGTTGCAAATAAAGAAAATTTGACATTGGAGTTCAGGAGCAAAGGTGAAAGCATGTCCTCAGGTGAATAATACCACAGCTGTGGCATATATCAATCATATGGGTCAAGGAAGATCATTATCAAGTGATTATCTGGGTAACCAGATGTGGCGTATTCTAACCATATTTGAGTTCAGCTGTTTATCTCTAAGGGAGAGACAATGTTGTCGCAGACAACAAATCACGGGAAAATATATTGTCAGTAATATGGATTTCTTAACATTAATCTGTTTGTGTCCAGATTAAATCACTGATTGCTCAAATGTTTCTCATGGGAAAACCAGGAGTAGGAGCGGTGGATGCATTTTCGCTAAATTAAATGAGGAAAGATGTTCTTTTATGTTCCTCATTCTGTCTGATAGGGCAGTGTCTGATGAAAATGTAGCAGGACGCTGCCAGGGGCGCTTTGGTGGCCCAAACTGGACTGTCATGGTTCTCATTAATGTTGAGAGTGATGTTTGAACCAGTTATGATGACTCATAGGTGCAGTAATTTATTGTTGTACAAATTCATCCATGGCAGGAAGACATGAATTTGGCCATCTGCATGTTTGACCAGACCATTATAACAGTTTGACGGTCAAAGAGGTCTATGAATGTTTGACAGTATAACAATATAACAATTATGTACAAAAGGAATGTTATACCGGCAATTTGGAGAAATAGCATTAAAAACAATATTTTGTTTTTATAAGAAATTGGAAGTCTTTACCAAACAAAGCAGACCAAGAGGAGCAGGAACCAAGGTAACATTTAAGCATATCCTGTCGGCCAAAAATTGTGTGTGGGTCAGCATTGACTCAATATGTTAAAGTAGGTAAGAGTCTCTGTAGTGGTGAGACAGCACTACTTATTACACACAAAAAACACATTAAGTATCAGTAAAAACTGATGGTTCTAGATAATTACATTCTAGATGGTTATAACATGTTTAAGACTCAGTGGAAGTAGACATTGAGATGTGGAAAAATCACTCCATTAAGGAGGTAGATACATTCACAGGAATGGCACAGGATGGGCCGCACGAGCAATGATTAAAGGCCGTAGGAGGTTGTAAAATAAATTTTAAAGTTACAAGGAACCAGTCAAGGTGTCAGGATTGGACACGCATTGTTGGGTTCTCTGTAATTGTTGCTTTGCTTATATTATCAAATTATGTTATCAATTGATATTTTGGTGATAAATTTGCCTTTCAATGGAAAGGGCATTACTTTCATTTTTTTATAATGAAAAATCTTATCACATAAACTGAAGCAATGTTTGGGAAAAAATGTGTTATTTACTCATTACTGTGTTGATTGAGTCAGACTGTCGTATGGAATGAATCTACGACATAAAAAACACAGAGCTACAAAATCTTCACGTAGTCACTCACGTGACTACGAAGTAAAATAGTAAGATTAAACGAGAACTTACCAGTTCGAAGTTTGACCGTTATTTTATGAGGAGTAACGATGAGGGATTACGCACCCTCCACTCCCGACCCTCATAAAATAAATGATCATCTGGTAGTTCTAAATCTATGTTGAGCCTTACTATCGTACTCCGGCTATTATGCTTTTCATGCCGCTGCTTTGAAGTATGCCGATCATGAGCCAGGCGGGGCTTCTTCACGTAATCCCTCATCGTTATTCCTCATAAAATAACAATCAAACTTAGAACTGGTAAGTTCTCATTTAATCTTACTATTTTCCTGCCTTCTCTCTATAACATTTGACACCCATTCTAATCAAGAATTTGCCTATCTATGCCGTAGAAATATCCACTGACGGCCTCCACAGCCCTCTGTGGCAATAAATTCCACAGATTCCGCACTCTGACTAAAAAAGATCCTCCTCAACTCCTTGCTAAAAGAGCGTCCTTTAATTCTGAGGCTATGATCCCTGGTCCTAGACTCTCCCATCAGTGGAAACATCCTTTCCACATCCACTAAATCTATGCTTTTCATTATTCTCTAAGTTTCAATGTGGTCCCCCCTCAACCTTCCATACTCCAGCGGGTAGAGGCCAGTAATGTCAAAACTGATCATATGTTACCCCACTCATTCCTGGAATCATTCTTGTAAACCTCTGAACCCTCTCCAGAACCAGCACATTACTCAAAAACTGGGGCCCAAATTTGCTCACAAGAGCATTTGCTTAGAAAGGAGATGAACAGGAATTTCTTCGGTCGGTGTGGAGAACCTGTGGGGCCGTGATTGTGTTTCTTTCAAGCCGAAATTGATAGATTCTTGAATAATAAGAATATCGCTGCTTATGGGGAGAAAGCAGGAGAATGGCGTTGAGATGGAAAGATAGACCAGTCATGATTGAATGGCTGAATAGACTCGATGGGCTTAATGGCCTAATCCTGCTCCTGTGACTTATGAATTCATGAAATGTCACTATCCTTGTTCTCCAGAGATGCTGCTTGACCTGCTGAGTTACTCCAGCACTCTTGTGTGTTTTTTTACAAACCATCATCTGCAGTTCCTTGTATCTCCTGGAACGGTTTGCTTGCGCTCCCAAACTTCACTCTGACAGAGGATTCCACATGCACTCTAGCAGCGATGCACAGGTGATTTCAGGCCAAATCTCTTCTGCCCTCAACCTGAAATTTAAAACGGATATATTTTCTTTTCTTCTTGGACCTGAAGAAGCGATTTCAACCTGAAATATGAACATTATTGCTGAATCTCGGCAGGGTGCTTGACATTCTGAGCGTTTCCGGAACTTTTCTGTTCAGTTCATACTTCCATGATGTGGATTTTCAAATCCTTTCGAATGAGCATTTAGAATGTTTTCAATTGTTTTCGAAACTAGTGGGAAAACTGAGGATAATTGGGAAAAAATCAACAAAATGCAGAATTAACTCTTTGATTAATTTTACAATTATTCATTATATCCTGTTTTCTAATGGTTAGTATGATGTGATATTGTGCATACTGGCAGCCTCTGCTTCCTTCCATGAAGCCAATTTTCTGTCCCATAGGATCTAACCTTCCACAGCAGCCCACCATGTGGAACCTTCTCGAATTCCTTACTGGAAGCCATGTATACAACGCCTACAGCTCTGCCTTCCTTGACCTTTTTGGTCTCGTCATCAAAAAACGGAATCAGATTCGTAAGCCACAACCACCCACGCACAGAACCAAGTCACACGAGCAGAATTAGGCGATACTAGCCCATCGAGTCTACTCTGCCATTAAATTGTGGCTGATCTATCCCTCTCAACCCCACTCTCTTGCCTTTTCCCTTCACTTGCAGGAAGTGAGTGCAGGGAAACTTGTCCTTGGTGACTATATTTGGGAAGTATCCCCAGCTACGATTCCTGATTGACAACATCATGTTGGATGAACCCCAGGATGGACTCATCCCAGTGCATCTGTAATGCTGAGAGCATCATAGATAGGAGGTTCAGTGAGGTGAGCACAAACAAGGTGCACCTGGTGGGAGCTGGGTGACCACCGGGAAAGAGAGAGCAGATAGGCAGAGCAATCAGGATTCCTCTGTGCTGATTCCCCTCACTAACAAGTCTATTGGTTCACATAAAAGCCACGAAGTGTTGGAGTAACTTAGCTGGTCAGGCAGCACCTCTGGACAACATGGATAAGTGACGTTTTAGTGCGGGACCTGAGTCTGAAGACGAGTCCTGGTCTATAACGTCACCTGTCCATGTTCTCCAGAGATGCTGCCTGGGGAAGGGGAGGGCTTGATGTGGGACCCGTTGGGCCCCGTCCCTCAACGCATGAGGTGGGGGGGCGGTGTCGGTGCTCAACCCGAGCAGATGCGCCCTGGAGCCAATCGGCCCATCACCCCCCACAAGGAAAGTTCTGGAATTTACGGAGGCAATCAATCGTTCCCACATGGTGTTGGGGGGGTGGGGGGGTCAATACTCACCCCGGATGACAGGCGCTCCCCGGATGACAGGCGCCCCCGGGAGCCTATTACACCCATCACCCCCCCCACAAGGAAAGTTTTTTCCATAAATGTGAATTCTTTTTCCAATCCTTGAAATGGGACTCAAAGGCAAAATGTATTGTTTTAACAAAGAATATTCCTTTGATATACCCTGGACACTTCAACAAAAGTAGTGTTCGTGTGAGCCAAGGGATTGGTCGAACCAAGTCCTTCTCATCGAATGTTCAGATATTAATGAGTGAGGGTATTCCAATCCTTCGGTTGGTAATTGGTTCTGCACTTCTGCAGCCACACACGCAGAATCACTGACTTTGTGACATTATGTGAGGGGGTGGACAATAGACAATATACAATAGGTGCAGGAGAAGGCCAATCGGCCCTTCGAGCCAGCACCGCCATTCAATATGATCATGGCTGATCAACCCCAATCAGTACCGGTTCTCCCCATATCCCCTGACCCCGCTATCTTTAAGAACCCTATATGGCTCTCTCTTGAACATATCAGACAACCGGCCTACACCGCCCTCTGAGGCAGAGAATTCCACATGAAAATGAAGGCAGAGAACTGGTGAATCAGAGAAAACAAAATAGTGGAGCAAGGAAATGACTGTGGTAGGGATCCAATAGAAATATGTGGCAACAAAGAGGAATGTCAGAGAACTTTGTTTTGACTTCCAGAGAAAGGGTGCTTTCGGCACTGTTCCGATATTCTGCAGTGAAAACGCACAAAGTCCACAAAAGGGCGACGCAACAATAAGCGTTTGCGCGTGAGAGATTGATTGGATGTTTTAATAAACTTATTTTATCGTGGTTGTGCCAGATATGTACTGCATGCACAATGCAATTTGCAACAATTTACCCCAGCGAAAATTGTAGGGTCTCTTGCCAAAAACATTCCACCGACATTGAATTAACAGGGCGGGGGAGGGGGGTGGAGAAAAATAACATCGGTTGAGACCAGACTGGAACCCGGCTATTCATAGCGCTATGTTTGTGTTCCACCCCCAGAGGAATCATGTTAAGATTATTCTTACAGTTGTTTATAATACTACGGTGCTTCATATCTTTCTCAGATCCCATAGTGCCAAGATTGGTATCCAAACATGACCAGTGCTCGGGAAGACTGGAGGTGAAATATGGTGAAACCTGGGGAACCGTGTGCGACCTGCACTGGGATATGGATGATGCCAACGTGGTGTGCAATGAGCTTCAATGCGGAGTCGCTGTGTCTGTGCTGGAAGGGGCTTATTTTGGAGAAGGAACTGGGATTGTGCAGAACGATGTCTTTGGATGTCAGGGTACTGAGTCAAGCCTTTCGCGTTGCCCCCGTTCTTCAGGAACTCGTCATTGCAACCACGGGAATGATGTCGGTGTGATCTGTTCTGGTGAGTGCCGCCTTTGGGGGAAATATGTTTAACCTCAATTGCACTTGGGAGACAGATCAGTTATTGCCATTTATTTTAAGAAGGGCTTATAAAAATGCTCCAATGCAATTCAGTGCCTTGCCATTTTGATGTGATAGGTTTCTCAATGTGGAGTGAGGAAGGGGGAAATTAAGAATACCTGCTTTAGGTGACTTCCATGCGCGGAAACAGCAATCTGCCTGCAAATCCGGACAGATCTGCTAATTGATAAAAATTGATAAATACAATAGTCCCGTTAGAATTCCGACAGACGCCTACATCAGGGACAGAAATGCTAGCGATATATAACTCTGAATCTATGGGGAGATGAGCAGCATAAAACACATTGATCTTACACATTATCTTATAAAAAGCAGGATAGCAGAGTTTCATGGTTATTGAAGGCATATAGACATACTTGTTGAAGAGGAAAAATAACAATAACAATTAATGAATTAGTTTTAAAAATAACACCTATGCTTTTCTCAGTATAATGCTGAGATATTGAGCATTCACTCGAGAGCAGACTGGGTCACAGTATAACATTGACTGTCATATGGCAGCCCCTACAATGCGTCTCTCCCTGAGTACTGCAGCGGGATCCGCCTGAGCTGCGACAGAACCGCAGTCACGCAGGTGCCGGGTGTGAGACTTGGGGCCTCTGATTTAGTAGAGAGGTTCAATTAACTCGGATAAAACTATATAATGAATGCAATCAGTCTTACACGATGGATAACAATTGACAAAAAAAAAAAATGGAGTTTTTCCAAGGCTTTTAAGCAGTAAATCGAGTTTTGTGAATCGTTTTTGTTGAAATAAAGATAACTGCACCAACTTTGAGTGTAATCATCGTTTCACAAGTGAGTGTCGCCAGCCAGCTTTATCTGGCGCCTGTCTGCTCCATTGCTCAGCACAAAATATTTGAATGTACTAAGACTAGAAAATAATTCTGCTGGTGACTAAGAAACAATTAGATAGGTGCAATAGGACAGGTTTGGAGGGATATGGACCAGTCTCTCCCCCACCCCCACCCTGTCTCCTGGTCTCTCTCCCCGTCTCCCGGTCTTTCCCCCAGTCTTATTCCCCCCACCCTGTCTCCCACTCCCCACCCCGTCTCCCACTCGTATCTGGCCCCTCTATCTGCCACCTGACAAATACAAAATTGAAAAATCTATACTCACTGAATCTACAACGCTTCGTTCGATTTTTATTTATAGCGCTTGTCCTTTGACAAATCCAATGATTCCTTGCATTTTTCGGAATACCAAACTCGCCTACGGGGGTTGCACGAAAGGTCATCGGGTCAAAGGGCGTGCAGCTCACGGAGCAGCTCAATCCTTCTGGAGGACACGGCAGCCTCCGACATACACTGTTAACACGCACAAAGCGTACTTTCTTACCTGTTATAAACCGCTGAAATGGTTAATTTTTGTGCTGTAAATAATTGTGGAGGGTGACTGAGCGCTCTTTGCTCGGAATCCGAGCTGAGTTGGGGACAGTCTGGCCCCTCCGCCCACCCAGAGGCACTGGCCGCGCTGCACCGGCACCCACGACCACCACCACCCCCGACCATGACCCCCCGTCACCCCCCCCCCCCCCACCCGACCACCCTCCACCACCTGCCCAACACCCCTCCCCCCCAACCACCGCCCCCCCCCCCCCCCCCCCCACACGGCCGCGGGGACAGGCGGCCTGGGATCCGCGAGTGTGGAACCAGTCAGCGTGGAGTACAGATGCCGGGACAGAAGACTGTACTGGCAGCCAGAGTAAGTGGTTACCTGACGTTCACCGCTTATACTCCAGACGGCATTGCGTGGCGACAATACGGGCACGGGTCGTGACCTCGACTGCCGTGCAACCTCCCTATTAACATGTGCCGCACAGAAGTGCTGGCGTTGATCATCTCCACCAAGAAAGAATATAGTGACATATTCATCATCTTCAGTTTGATTGCTGTTAGCTCCACATTCGCTTTCCTGTGGGTTAGTACTGAGCAGGAACACCTAACCCGCAGCCAACAATGGACCGTTTCCTTGATCATCGTTTAGCAATGTTACACAGGGTTGCCAACTCTCACGCATTGAGCGTGAGACTAACGCATTAGAGGAAATTGTCACGCTCTCACGCTGATGACAGAAGTTCTCACGCTCAAAAAAATTTTTAAAAAATATATGAATAAATAAATAAAGTCACACTCCTCCACATTCACCAATGAGAATAGTGTTTTCGTCCAGGTTCAGGAACAGCTGCTTCCCTACAGCCATCAGGCTATTAAACACGACAAAAAAATAAGCTCTGAACTGCAACAGACTATTATTATTATTGCACTATATTTGCTATTTATTGAGTATGTGTGCATGAGTATATACACACTGAACTTTTATTTCTTCTCCCGTTATGTACTATGTTTACATATTCTGTTGTGCTGCAGCAAGTAAGAATTTCATTATCCTATCTGGGACATATGACAATAAAACACTCTTGACTCGTGATATAAGTTTGAAGAAGGGTCTCGACGTCACCAATTCCTTCCCTCCAGAAATGCTGTCTATCCCGCTGAGACAATAGACAATGTGATCGAGGCTAATCAACCCCAATCAGTACCCCGTTCCTGCCTTCTCCCCATATCACCTGACTCTGCTATCTTTAAGAGCCCTATCTAGCTCTCTCTTGAAAGTATACAGAGAAACGTTTCCATCATCCTCTGAGGCAGAGAATTCCACAGACTCACAACTCTCTGTGTGAAGAAGTGTTTCCTCGTCTAAACTCCAGAGTACACAATCCCAGCCGCTCCATTCTCCCAGCATATGACAATCCCGCCATCCCGGGATTAACCTTGTAAATCTATGCTGCACTCCCTAAGTAGCAAGAATGTCCCTCCTCAAATTAGGGGACCAAAACTGTACACAGTATTCCAGGTGGCCCTATACAATTGCAGAAGGACCTCTTTGCTCTCATACTCAACTCCTCCAATGTGCCATTCGCTTTCATCACTGCCTGCTGTACCTGCATGCTTACTTTCATTGACTGATGAGTAAGGACCCTCAGATGCCGTTGCACTTCCCCTTTTCACAACTTGACACCATTTAGATAATAATCTGCCCTCCTGTTTTTGCTACCAAAGTATAAAACCTCACACTTATCCCCATTAAAATGCATCTGCGATGCATCTGCCCACTCACCCACCCTGCTTTCTCATAGTATCCTCACAGTTCACACTTCCACCCAGCATTGTGTCATCTGCACATTTGCTAATGTTACTTTGAATCCCTTCATCTAAATCATTAATGTATATTGTAAATAGCTGCAGTCCCAGTATTGAGCCTTGCGTTACCTCACTAGTCACTGTCTGCCAATCTGAAAAGGACCCGTTAATCCCTACACTTTGTTTCCTGTCTGCCAACCAATTTTCTATTCATGCCAGCACTCTACCCCCAATACTATGTGCCCTATTAAGGAGGGCGCAACTAGCTTTCTATACATGTGGAAGGTAGGAATTGAAAGAAATTGATGTTAGGATTAATGACATAGTGCTAGGTGTTTATGGCATTTGTGCTAGGTGTTTATACTTCCAGTGGACTAAAGGAATTTGATGTGATAAATTATTTGGATGCACGAACAAACTGAAACACCTCCAATAATCTATATTCTATTCTATGGGGAGAAGGCAGGAACGGTTACTGATTGTGGATGATCAACCATAATCACAGTGAATGGTGGTGCAGGCTCAAAGGGCCAAATGACCTGCTCCTGCACCATTCAGGTAATTGTTATATGGCATCGTCTATTGTCTATAAAATGGAATTCAGAAAATTAAACAATCCATGGTTGCCAAGAGATGATCTTTAATGTTCTGTTGCTGTCGTAGCACTAGGTCAGTTAAAGAACCTGATGGGACAGTAGCTTTTGTTGAACTGGGAGTGTGGGACGTTACACTTCTGTGTCTCCTATCCAATGGTAACAGTGAGAAAACAGTGGGAAGACCTATCTCATTTCAGCTATTAGTTTAGCAAACTTAACCTGACCAACTTGTTATTCTTAACATTTCTATATTCTGAGACCTTTCCTGTAAAAATTCTTTCAGGGGAAGTGTCGCGAATATCCACAGAAACTAAAACGTAATCTGCATACCTTTGTAATCAATTCCCCTCGCAGTAGACAATAGCCTTCTTTGTGTTTTTCTAATTACCTGCTCTACCTTGTGCAAGTACGTGACTAACAGGAGGATAAATTCAATCTGGAAATTGTCAGCTTGGGGAAAGATCATCAAATATTTTTAATATATTGTGATATTAGGAGTATACACCGTTATTGTTTGGAAAATTGATACAGGTATTGTAATTTTATTTTCCACTTACCTTGTATAGTGCTGATAATTTACATAAGATGTTCACTCCTCTATATCTGTATGAGCGTGGGAAGCCAAATGTTTAAGGACATTTTATAGTGGAGACTTGTGTGCACAAAATTACATATGTTTTCCAAGTGACTTTCATCACATAAGCAACGAAACTAAGGAATTTCACGAGCTCTTGGTTAGAAGCGAGTTAAATTTGGTTTAGAGATACAACATGAATCAGGCGTATCGGACCAGTGATTCTATGGTGACCATCGATCACCCGTTTTAGTTTAGTTGTTCATGGTCATATGAAAAACTTGAGTTTGCATGCTATCCAGCCAAAGGAAGGCCTATACATGATTGCAATCAAACCATCCACAGTGTACAGGTAAAGGGTAAATAAAGATTTAAACATAGAAACATAGAAACATAGAAATTAGGTGCAGGAGTAGGCCATTCGGCCCTTCGAGCCTGCACTGCCATTCAATATGATCATGGCTGATCATCCCACTCAGTATCCCGTACCTGCCTTCTCTCCATACCCTCTGATCCCCTTAGCCACAAGGGCCACATCTAACTCCCTCTTAAATATAGCCAATGAACTGGCCTCAACTACCCTCTGTGGCAGAGAGTTCCAGAGACTCACCACTCTCTGTGTGAAAAAAGTCTTTCTCATCTCGGTCTTAAACGATTTCCCCCTTATCCTTAGGCTGTGACCCCTTGTCCTGGACTTCCCCAACAACGGGAACAATCTTTCTGCATCTAGCCTGTCCAACCCCTTAAGAATTTTGTAAGTTTCTATAAGATCCCCTCTCAATCTCCTAAATTCTAGAGAGTATAAACCGAGTCTATCCAGTCTTTCTTCATAAGACAGTCCAGACATCCCAGGTGAACCTTCTCTGCACTCCCTCTATGCCAATAATGTCCTTCCTCAGATTTGGAGACCAAAACTGTACGCAATACTCCAGGTGTGGTCTCACCAAGACCCTGTACAACTGAAGTAGAACCTCCCTGCTCCTATACGCAAATCCTTTTGCTATGAAAGCTAACATACCATTCGCTTTTTTCACTGCCTGCTGCACCTGCATGCCTACTTTCAATGACTGGTGTACCATGACACCCAGGTCTCGCTGCATCTCCCCTTTTCCTAATCGGCCACCATTAAAATAATAGGCTGCTTTCCTGTTTTTGCCACCAAAGTGGATAACCTCACATTTATCCACATTATACTGCATCTGCCAAACATTTGCCCACTCCCCCAGCCTATCCAAGTCACCTTGCAGTCTCCTAGCATCCTCCTCACAGCGAACACTGCCCCCCAGCTTAGTGTCATCCGCAAACTTGGAGATATTGCCTTCAATTCCCTCATCCAGATCATTAATACATATTGTAAATAGCTGGGGTCCCAGCACTGAGCCCTGCGGTACCCCACTAGTCACTGCCTGCCATTGTGAAAAGGACCCGTTTAATCCTACTCTTTGCTTCCTGTTTGCCAGCCAGTTCTCTATCCACATCAATACTGAACCCCTAATGCCGTATGCTTTAAGTTTGTATACTAATCTCTTATGTGGAATGATTGCAATGGATGACAGCAGACCTCTTACAGTCTGCACGGAGACGCAGATCAGCACACAAAGAATCGCCTTGTTCAGGCGCCATCGTTGGTCTTGACATTCATACTGGTTCAAGACTGTTTTATTGTCTTATGTCCCAAAATAGGCTATTTTAGCGAGTCAGAGAAGGTAAGGTGGTTTGAATTGTTTTATTTTAACTAAACATCGAGCCAACGAGAGTCGATAAGACAACCAAATTTACAATGTGGCTTCCACAAGTGTGGCGCTAGACTGACAGTTACAGCAAAAAACTGCCAATAGAACACCCGCGCTAAGTGGCTACTCGAGTCAATCACGAGGGTTCGATTACCCAGAGCCACCTCCGGGTGTCGCTACACTATGTTATTCCCCTTTTTCAAACACTCCCTGCACATTAGTGGCAATTTTATGGAGAACATTTACGGTAACCTAAAAAGCTGCATGTGCTTCGGATGTGGGAGGAAACCCACAGTCACTCAAACTCCACAGCACCCAATGTCCGTATCAATCCAAGGTCTCTGGTGCTGTGAGGTAGTAGCTCTACCGTCTGCACCATTGTGCTGCTCATTTTATGAGTGCAAATTCCATTGATTTCTTTGTTTTGAGATTTAGTTACTTTGAGAATAGAGCAGGATTTGCTTTTGAGTCAGTTTATAGACACATATCCTGTGAGAATTGCCAATCCAGTGATTGGAGGTGCTACACTGTCGGAGGTGCCAATTCTGGATGAACTAGAGGCCTAATCTGTCGTCTTACGTTCAGTGGTACTATTTGATGAATACCGGGGATTTTTGACACCTAATCCTTTAACAGGAACCAACTTCACCAGAATATTTTTTCTGGTTATTGGGGGAACATTGCCATGTCCAAATCAGCTGGTGTGTTTTCCTGTATCCTAGCAGTGACAATAATTCAAAATTATTGGAATGCTGAAAAATGGAAAGTGCTCATGGAAAAAGCAATTTGTTTGTGTCCTTGCACGTGGAAATGGAAACAGGATGAAATACAGATCAGTCCAATATCGGCAAAGGAAATCTATATTTATAACTTTGGCCATACTTGTAGAATTAAATAACAGCTGATAGGAGGTGCTGCAAGGCTCAAGTTTACAATTAGATATCAAGCTGTGTTCAACTTTTGTGCAGTGCAGGATGACAATCTTTCTTCACAAGTAGGGCCAGTTATAGCAGCTGTCGTAAATAAGCTGATTAACTGTGGCACAGTTATGGAATATGATGTTAAACTAATTATATTGAGATGCAACTTTAATCTGTGTCTTAACTTTTAATTTGCTGTTTTTGCACCATTTTGTGAGGTGATGTAATCTGTGAAATTAAGATAATTTGGGATGTTTGTGTATGATTTGATACAGGTAGTTCTGCTGTCTTGGTTATTTCCATTGTGTGAATTGGATGTAATGTGGATTTTGTGAACATTATTTATATTAAGTGGACCTAATTGATAACATAATTTAATTGATTTACCTTGTGTTTGAATACCTCAAGTCATCTAACCTCCACAATCATCCAGAATGAGAGAGGAAATTCTTGCACACCTCTGTTTTAAATGGCAGCTCCTTTGTCTTGTGATCCATGCATGTTATACCTTTTAGTTGCCTCAGTTTTATTTCCATTGTTGCACTCAGGATATTTCCTACTTTAAACATTTTGTTTTGTAATAGGCTGGCTTTCCATTGGGTAAAATATTACCCTAAAACTATGTGTTCATATTATGTGTTCATTGAGAGCCACGTTCATCAAAGTGAAACCATGTACATGTTCAATGACCAAAAGTCAACTGAAATTTGAAGCTGCTTCCAAAACATTTGAGGTCCCAAGTTCCACGTATCCACTGTTACAGAAATATTTTGTGTATTGCATTGCATCATAATTTGTCCATTATTGCAACTCCCCATTATTGAGCATTATTGAGGCATCTTTGACCCCTTAATCCTGCTCTGCTTATTTGTTATAAGGAATTTAGATGTATGATCGTTTAACACACTGGAACTACCTGAATTTTAGAGCCCAGCTGCCTTCATACTTGTTGCCTTCTCCCCCATAACCCCTGACACCCGCACTAATCAAGCATCTATCAATCTCCACCATAAAATATGCATTGACCTGGCATCCACATCCTTCTGTGGCAATGAATTAGACAGATTCACCACCCTCTGATTAAAGAAATTCCACCTCTCCATTCACTTTAGTCTCTTTATTATCTGCCCCTGATCTGCTTTACATTGGCTGTAATTTTCTTCAATTGAACCCCTTTGGCATTTGCTAATCTCATCATTCGCATCATTAGTACTGAACTATTATCTACCGTTTTGATGACCCTCAGACTATCCTTGATCAGACTTTGCTGGGTTTACCTTGCACTGTAACTGGGTCAATTGTAAACGTGTATTGTCCTTCTGCTGACTGGTCAGCACGCAACAAAAGTTTTACACTGTACCTCGGTACGTGTGACAACAAACTAAACGGGAACTCAAGAGCATAGACCATAGAACGGTACAGCACAGGAACAGACCCTTTGGCCCACAATGTCCGTGCCAAGGATGATGCCCGGTTAAACTAATCTTCTCTGCTTGTCTGCTCTGTACCAATTCTATTTAATTATTATTTTGGTTAATTTGCAGCCACTTTGAAATATAAGCATGTGGAGGTGCATTTGTGCAAACGAACGTCGGCGGAGGTAAGTATTTTTGTAATTTCCTGTTGTTGCAGTTGCATTTACAAAATTTGTATTTGTATTCATGATATATTTTGGAATTTTGTTTTTCCTTGTATAAAATAACGTGTGGACTACAATCACTTGCTTATGATTTCCATTTCAAAAATATTTCATGAAAATGCTTTTCCTGTGCTCAACTTAATTTGTCTGTTATATTTTGCCTCTGGTAGATTCTAGCCATTTCAAATTGAATTTCTCATGTTTTATTATTTGTTATTGGCATCACTAATTGTTATTAGATGGGTTGTGCATATTGAGGCTGAGAAATGTTAATTTGTGTAATGTGATTGGTTCACTAATTGAAAAAATACATTTTCCTCTAAGTAAACCTGGGACATTTATGACATTCATGATTTTCTTCCTGTCCTGTGCAGTGATGAGCAATGGTTGGCCACTAATGTAAAAGCAACCCTGGAAAAGATGGTTCCAAGATAAAGGGGATTGGTCTGAGCAGGACCCAAGCTCTTGGTACTAGGAGTCAGCTGCTCATCATAACACCTTACCTTGTGGGCAGCATTGACCACCAATTGTAACCTCCTCTGCTCCAACGTAACACTACTCACCCACAGTCATCAGATAGCTATTGGCCCTCACTGAAGCCTGAATTGACCCTTGGTTTTCACTTACAATACAATACAATAAAACTTTATTCATCCCTGGAGGGAAATTGGTCTGCCAGCAATCACAACACACAAGGTGCACGAGAACTTAAAATTAAAAGTGCAAAGAAAATTTGATTATTAGGACTGGATGTTACAATCCCTAAGATTTCACTACAATTGACATTCTTGGGTATGACCACTAGGTGAATTTTGCTAACAGTCAGACACATCTTCAGTTGTGCACCTCAACGTCACTGGGTGTTTCGGCTTTTTATCACAAGACACCCTCAGTCGAGGCAGGCCCACCACAGGTTGATCAGACCTGGGTGTGTGTCTTATTGTTAGCTTCTAGATGGTCACATGGCAGCCAGACAGCATCTTTCCTCTTCAGCCACAGCCAGTGACTGCTCCGTTCGGCGGCATTGGCAAGTTCTTTTATTGCCCTCCTTTGTGCCTGCCCTTTGACTCCTACTTCCCTCAGGAGTCTTGCGGTGGAACTGGCTACAAAGCCCCTGCACCCCACCTCCACTGGACACGACCTTACCCTCCAACCTCTCTCCTCTGCCTCTGCTGCAAGGTTTCAATATCAAAGCTTTTTCCTTACATAAGCCTCGTCCACAACCTCCTCCCATGGACCGTCAGCTCAATGATGAAAACACGGCGACAGGAGTTGGACCAGAGAACGAGGTCTGGTCGCAGGTTGGTAACTGCGATTTCAACTGGGAACGAAAGGCTCTGGCCTAGGTCAACACGTATTTCCCAGTCCCTGGCTGTGTTCAGTGGGCATGAGTTGAGAATCCTCCGTTTAGTCCTCCGTTTCTCTCCTTCCTGGATGAAGGATGATATTTGTGGGAATGTTATCTGGGCATTGCTAGGCATGGCGTTGGTCGTAACTCTCTTGCACTTGAGTTCAGCTGCCAAACACCTCAGCACTTGGTTGTGTCGCCAGGTGTATCTGCCTTGTGTTAGCCTGGTCTTACAACCGACCAGGATGCGCTTGAGGTTTGCTGGAACTGCACACAGGGGGCAGGCTGGATCCTCTCCCAGCCAAAGATTTAGGTTTGTGGGAGAGGGAAGGACGTCATATGTGGCTCTGATAATGAAGCTCAACTTATTTGACTCCATGGTCCACAGCTCTCTCCATGTGATCTTCCTCCTCTCAACGCCATCCCACGTCATCCAGCTGCCTTGTTTGGCTTGGGATATGGCTTTGGCACACCTGGCTGCTTCTTCCTGGTGGCGCACCTCCTCCACCACCAGGTGCCGACGTTCAGCTGGAGTCGCCTTTTGCCAGGTAGGTTTCATTGCTCCCAGGCCAAAGCCCCCTCGGCCTTGTTGGACATGGCCCACTATGTCCCGGTGTTGGAGAGCGGATTTTGCGTCCAGTACCACTGCTGCTGGAATCCATTTCCTACCTGTTGCTAGGGTTGGAGTGACACCTCTTATTATTGGGTCCCTGGATTCTGTTAGTGTCATGTCCAGCCTCGCTTTGGCACATTTGTACTCCTCCACCAGGCTTGAGACTGGCAGTGAGAGGGCTCCATTCCCATAGAGTCCTATGCTGCTGAGGCATCTCGATAGCCCAAGCCACTTCCTCACTTGTGAGTTCACCAGTCTCTCCAGCCGGTTGGCATGGCATTAAGTGACCTTGTAGATGGTCATTGGCCACATGAGTTGGGGCAGTAGACCGAATTGCATGCACCAAAGCTTCAGCTTCCCTGGGAGAGCAGTATTGTTGATTTGCTTGAGGCCCCTGATTGTATCCTGCCTGAGTTGTTCCACCTGCTCTGCATCCTTGAGGTATGCGGTGTACCATCGCCCGAGGCTTTTGACCGGCTTCTCCAGGACAGTTGATATTGTCTCGTTATTGATGCGGAATCCTTCATCAGTGAGCCGGCCTTTGACGATGGAAAGACTGCAGGATTTGCTGGGTTTAATCTCCATTCGTGCCCATTTGATGTTTTCCTGGAGTTTATCCAGCAAGCGTTTGGTGCATGCTTTTGTTGTTGTTATTGTGGTCATGTCATCCATGTATGCCCTGATTGGAGGAAGACGCAGCCCACGCTTCAAGCGTTCCACTCCGACCACCCATTGTGATGCTCGAATGATGAGCTCCATTGCCATGGTGAAAACCAGAGGAGGAATGGTGCAGCCTGCCATTATGCCTACCTCAAGGTGCTGCCAGGCGGTGGTGTTGTTCAGTTGTGATGCAGAACTGGAGGTCCTGGAAGTAAGCTTTTACCAGCTTTGTGATGACCTCTGGGACCTGGAAGAAATTAAAAGCTGCCCAAAGAGTCTCATGGGGCACCGAACCAAAGGCATTGGCTAGATCTAAGAAAACCACATGCAGATCTCTCTTTTCCTTCTTGGCAGTTTGTATCTGGTGCCAGATGACGTTTGCATGTTCCAGACATCCTGAGAAACCACGCACCCCTGCTTTCTGCACTGACGTGTCAATGAAGTTGTTGTTCTGCAAAAATGCTGAGAGTCTTTGGGCAATAACACCAAAGAAGATCAATCCTTCCACGTTCAGAAGGCTGATCTGGCGGAATTGGCTAATGGTTGAAGAGTTCTTTTCTTTGGGAATTAAGATCCCTCCTGCCCTTCGCCATGCCTTAGGTATGATTCCTTTCCCCCATGCCACTTTCATTAACTTCCAAAGGTATTTCAGGGCACCAGGGGTGTTCTTATAGAGCCTGTATGGAATGCCATTGGGCCCTGGGGCTGATGCTGTTCTTGCCCGTTTGACTGTGCTCTCCACCTCCTTCCATGTAGGAGGCCTTATGTCCATCTGGTGCTCAGGTGGGTGGATAGGTGGCATGTCATCTGGAATGGTGACTGGCTCATGCCTCAGGTTATCAGAGTACGTCTTCCTCAGGTGCTCCTCCAGTTCCCTTACAGGTACTCTCAGGATCCCGCTCTTCTCATTGACAAAGAGGCTTTTGACAAACATATATGGATCTCTGTAGAAACTTGTCCTCGCCCGTTCTTTCTTCTTGTGTTGCTTTCTCAGGCATTCTGCTCTTCACAGGATTGCCAGGCGCTGCTTTATTTCTGCCTGCAGTGCCTCGAGTCCTTTCCTTTCTGCCTCTGTGGCCTTCTTCCACTGTTTTCTCAGCTGCCTCCTTTCTTTCACCAGTCTTTTGATCTCCTGCTGCTTCCTGGACTTGTACTGGAGTGCTGGTTCCTTCTGTGTCCTCTGTTTCATGACTTTCACTCCAAATCTCTCCGCCCCATAGTTGTATATGGTGTCTCCCATCTTCTCCAGTTTTCTTTCCACACATCCCTTCAATCCTTCCAGAAGATGGACGAAGTCAGTGTTAACGGTCTCACACTCTTTCCTCTGGCAGGATTTAGGCCACAGGATTTGAGGCTTTTTCCCTTCCATTTTTCTTTCTACCGCTGACTGTGGCTGGTTGGGCTCTGGACTCGTGTCCGTTGGTGGTACTGTACCTGGTTGAGCTTCGCCTAGGGTGCTGATACCCTGTGGACTGTGGTGGTTATCCTGCCACTGGGCTTCACTCGACTGATTTGGCCTACCTCTTAGAAAGTAGTGGTCAATGCGAGGCCCCACACCAAGCTCTCTCAGGCACTTTTTCCTGTCCTGGTGGATCTTGAGACCCTTCTCCGATGTTAACTTTTCCCAGCCACAGATACAACTTCGTACCTTATGTCCTGCCGGTGCTGCTGCTTTGACAATTGCTGTGCTAGTAATACTCATAGTCGATTCCATTCCTAGGACTGTTGCCGTGTGGTCTGTCGATGAGTCATCTTCCGCCCCCGCTCTCGCAGAAGAGGGGTATTGTACGTTTTGTCTTTTTTGTAGCAATATGTGGGTGGATCCAAAACGCTGATTAGCGATGGATCCTGCTGGCATGAGGAGCTAGCCCATGCTAGCCCCGATGGGGTCTATTCCCTCCGGTCAGCAGTCTCTCCAGGCTGTCACTAGGTTTTCCCTGGTTGTTAGCCGCCCTTTCGCAGCGGTCACTGGTTTGATCCAGATGTTCAGATTGAAAAAGACATGTGACTGTTGGCTGGCTGCCGTGTGCACAACGCCTTAAACGGAACGAATGAACAAACAAACAAACAAACGCAGGTTTATCCCCTGGGTAGAGAATTATAAAAGTAGAGCACTCCCCACACCGGGACCCACATTATTCTGCCACCATCCTACACGGCAGTCCCCTTACGCTGGATCCCCATTGTTCTTCACGGCAGTCCCCACACGCCCGGTCCCCATTGTCTTCCCCTACCCCCGCCAATCTCGTTGAACGCTGATTGCGGGTCGATCGTGAGGCCCCACTGCCGCTGAGGTTCCCGCTGCCACTGAAGCTCCCGTTACTGCTGAGGCTTCCTTCACCATTGCTGCTGAGACTCCCTCAGCCCAGGCAGCCCTCGCCATCCGGCTTCACCTCGGTCCCCTGGGAGGCCTGTGGGGCGAGCCTAGCCTAGCACGTGCTCTTCAGGAACTTCCATTTTTCCCAGTATTACTAGCAAATCAGACTTGCATTCCAGGTACAAAGAAATGCAGATGCTGGTTTATATCAAAAATGGACACACTGCTGGAGTAATGGTGGTGCAGCGGTAGAGTTGCTGCCTGGGAACCGGGTTCGATCCTGAATACAGGTGCTTGTCTGTACAGAGTTTGTACGTTCTCCCCGTGACCTGCGTGGACTTTCTCCGGCATCTCGGGTGTCCTACCACACTCCAAATACGCACTGGTTTGTAGGTTAATTGGCTAGTATAATTGTAAATTGTCCCTCATGTGTAGGATAGTGTTAATGCACAGGGGTTGCTGGTTGGCACGGACTCGGTGGGCCAAAGCGGTGCATCTCTAAACTAAACTGAACTAAACTAAACTAACTCAGCGGCTTGGGTGAAAAAGGATGGGTGAAGTTTCAGGTTGGGACCCTTCTTTAGACTGATTGTAGGGGGTGGATCTGGAAGCAAGAAAAGACCACGACAAATTTGAAAAAGGGTCCTGACCCGAAACATCAACCATCCTTTTTTCCAGAGATACCACCTGACCTGCTGAGTTAATCCAGCACATTGTGTCTGTCTATCCTATTTTTTCCCCCTCAATATGAGAATTCATTGTGGGAAAGCCTTTGAACATGTTAAAATACACGAGGCTAATGGGTCTCCAGAGTTGGATCTCCAGAGTGACTTAATTATGCAGCAGTGGCCTTGCAATAATAAAAAACGGATTGGCTTCCATGCATTCCACATTAATGCACTTCTCAAGTCACTGAATATTTCAATACTGTTTTCTCTGAAGTCTGATTCACTATGATGCAGTTATTAATAGTGACCAATTATTCTGCAGGCACTGAGCTGCCAGAAGTCTGCAGGTAAGTATTCAGTGGCTGATTTAACTGAGCAGCTGGCTCAGAATAAACAACTAGTATTGCAGCTCAAAGTCCAAATTCAGGACAAAGAGACCCAGCTTCACATGAGAGATCAACAGCTTAAGGTAACATCAATTACAGTTGAATATTTGTTTCCCTCACTGAGTGAGCTATGACAGTGATCTGTGTACTTTATGTTTGCATTTCTGCAGTTGGATTTTACTTTAAAGCCTGAAAATTCAGTCCAAAATATTGCAAGTTTTCTTTTTAACAATAACAATTAACAATGCCTCTTATTTTCTAAAGCAAAGACTAATGTTAAACCATTTCACGTCGTGTGTCAGATCTTTTCAAGGAAATTGAAAGGATGCCTTCATACTTGGTTTAGAAGGTTGTACTTCAAAATAGACTACAAAATGCTATTTAAAAGTCCTACTCAAATGATTTAAGCAGAAAGTCACGCCTGATGCTTCCAGCACAATACTGAGAGAATGCTGCACCTGAAGTGCCAACTTTCAAATGAAATGTTAAATTAAATCATGTTTGGTGTCTCAGGAGGATGTGAAATATTATTTTGGCATATTTTAGGGAAAGAAATGTGTCTTCCAGGGTGACTTTTCCTGTCTTTACCCCAAAAGTAACACCCTTCAAGTAGTTAATCCACCACATTCGTACATTATCACATATTTGCTATTTTCAAATTAGTTACATGGTTTACAATTCCATGTTAATTGAACAACAAAGGTACCTCATAAGCAACGTTGGCTGCAAACAAATTTTAGACACTCTGAGGAAGTCATTGTTTTCTGTTTAAATCCAGTGATGATTCCTCAGAGGTACACAAAAATGCTGGAGAAACTCTACGGGTGCAGCAGCATTTATGGAGCGAAGGAAATAGGCAACGTTTCGGGCCGAAACCCTTCTTCAGACTGATAGGGGGTGGGGGAAGGCGGGGAGAAGAAAGGAAAAAGAAGTTGGAGGAGCCTGAGGTCTGAGGGAGAGTAGGAAGGGGAGGAGACAGCAAGGGTTAACAGAATTGTGAGAAATCGATGTTCATGCCACAAGGATGCAGACTCCCCAAGTGGAACATGAGGTGCTGTTCCACTTGGGGAGTCTAGTGTTGCTCACTCTGGCCATGGAGGAGGCCCAGGACAGAGAGGTCGGATTTGGAATGGGAGGAGGAGTTGAAGTGCTGAGCCACTGGGAGGTCAGGTTGGTTAATGTGGACCGAGCGGAGGTGTTCGGCGAAACGATCGCCAAGCCTACACTTGGTCTCAACGATATGGCTGACATCTAGAGCAGCGGATGCAATAATAGAGGTTTCTTTGCGGAAGATAGACAGGGGGGGAGATGGGAAGATGTGGCGAGTGGTGGGGTCACGTTGGAGGTGGCGAAACTGACGGAGGACTATTTGTTGTATGTGCCGGCTAGTGGGGTGAAAGGTGAGGACCAGGGGGACTCTACGCTTGTTGCGAGTGGTGGGATGGGGAGAGAGAGCAGTGTTACGGGGTATGGAGGAGACCCTGGTGCGAGCCTCATCTATATTGGGGGAGGGGAACCCCCGTTCCCTGAAGAATGAGGACATTTGCGATGACCTGGTTTGGAACACCTCATCCTGGGAGCAGATGCGGCGTAGACGGAGGAATTGGGAAGAGGGGATGGTGTCCTTACAGGAAGCAGGGTGGGAGGAAGAGTAGTCAAGATAGCCGTGGGAGTCAGTGGGTTTATAGTGGATGTCGGTCAAGACCTTGACCATGAAAGAGTTTGTGTTGCCACTGAATCATCTTAGGGCTTGATTCCAAATACAGGCTGTGAGGTTTGCTAAATTTGTAGTGCAATTGCAGCCATGTCTGGATTACTGCATTAATTTAGTGAAGTTGGCATCTCTGAAGGTGGACAGATCATCAGGTCCGGCAGAAATGTTTCCCAGCCAGTTAAAAGAAGCAAAGGTGGGAAAAGCTGAAATTCTAGAGTAATAGTTTTCAGTCTTCCCTTGCCAAAGGAATGGTGCCAGAAAATTGTTCAAATTGTCGAGGAATGCTTCCTGTTATTATATAATAGCAGAGATGAAATTGTACAGGAGAAGATGCAGATGGGATTTTAGTTTAGTTAATTGTTACATGTATCGAGTAAACTATTAAAGAATACAAGTTTCTGTCAAATTTTGAGAGGTTGGGTGAGGAGGCACTGTGTTGGGTGGCATGCTGGCACAGCGGTAGAGTTGCTGCCTTGCAGCACTTGCAGCGCCAGACACCCGGGTTCGATCCCAATTACGGGTGCTGTCTGTACGGAGTTTGTACATTCTCCCTTTGACCGTGTGAGTTTTGCTTTTGTTTGTTTTTATTCTGTTTTATTTGTATGTGTTAGCATATCTTTAGTTTTGTATTATGTGGGTGGAGTGGGTGGGGGAGCTGGAGGTAGCTTTGTTAGGGATCAACGTCGGGAGCTCCAACTGCAGGAGCTTTGATCGCCAACTGCGGGAGCTTCGATCGCCCCGACTGCGGGTGTTTCGATTGCCCCGACCATGGGAGAAAAGGAGGAAAATGGTAAAAGTTATTCACCGTCCATCACAGTGGGGAATATGTGATCGCTGAAAAACACGATGGACGAGCTGCCTGCCCTGGTGGGGACTCAGACGGATTTCCGTGAGTGCAGTGATCCTGGAGTCTGGTGCAAGTGTGGACAGCTCTCTGACTTTGGGCGGACAGGGACTGCAGAGAGAGTACAGCGGTCGGTGAAGGAGCGTGTGTGTGGCCCGGACATTGAACTGATGGCCGTGGGTCTCCGCTTATGCTGGGTGCCCTAGGGATTCTCACACGCCGCTGTGGTGGCTGTTTATGTTTCATCTTTTTGTAGTTTTGTGTCTTGTTGCTTTTTTGGTATGATTGTGTGGTAAATGAAATTTCACTGTACCTCGGTACACGTGACAATAAAGGACCATTAAACCATTGAATGCAAATTCTTAGTTTCATCCCGTGATTTCGTTAATGATAATTTTAATTTTAATATCTTAATACCAAGGTGGAATTGAAGAATTGGTGCACTTGAATTACAAATGTTGCGTGTGTGTGATTTCCATTCTATGTTGCCCAGTTTTTATCACTGTAAGGAGGTATTAATCACTTGTGTTGCTGGAAGACCTCAAGGAAGATTTTCGTGAAAAGGAAGAGGCACTATTGGAAAAGACACAACTTGTGGGTATGTTGCAGGGAAAGCTTGATGGGAAGAATCGGGAGCTAGCGGAAAATAAATCATTGTTTAATGCTGTGTGAATCTCTTTTACAGAGAAAGATCTCTGCAACCAGCTAAGGGATTCTGTTGTAACTGGCAGTGAAACAAAAAATAGCAGGGACCTCTTGGAATAAATCTGTAAATATGAAAAAATGAGAAGATTTTCTTTTGCATAAATCTTCCCATTCTTTTTTTCCAAATCAACCCATCAACCCTTTTATGGTGTGTTGTAGTGCTGAATAACCATTTTTGTGGAGCCTTGCAGCATTGTCATTCTGGTTATGACAGGTTGTTGGCATTGCTGATCTGTGCCACCAATTTTTTTCAGCTGTGACCAAGATCAGAAGAGATCTGCTATTTAAGACGCCAACAACACATGAACTCTTCATTATAATGCAAAAGCATTACTACTGATTATATCTCTTCTATCTATTCTATTCCATATATATATTACTAAAACTCTCATCTTGACCACTTCCTGACTGCGTTGTAATTAAATTTGAGCAAAAACGATCACTGCTTAGTGCTATGATTGTGTTGGGGAATGGGACCAGGCCTCCTGTGTGACTGGGACCCAACAGTTCAGTTGTTCTTCATTGTCCCATCCACTATTGGGACAGTCTAGGACTAGAGGTCATAGCCTCAGATTTAAAGGACGTTCCTTTGGGGAGGAGATTAGGAGGAATTTCTTTAGACAGAAATAAGCGGTTGCCCATTTAATGCATTAGCATTTTTGTTTCTCTGACAACGGCATGCGTGTTTGGATCTATGTTTGTCAAAGTGTAGACAATGCAGACTCGTAGAAGATTTAAAAAACTGAGGGGATCGATTAATGATAAACTGGGTGAATGTATTCATTAGGACAGTGATTCAATTCAATCTTTAATCTTTAATTGTCATTGTGCAGTGTACAATACAGAGATAACGAAATGCAGTAGCAGTGATGATCTTAATGAAAGGCAGAACAGACTTGATGGACTGATTCGGAATTTCTGCAGAATGTGAAAACAAACAACTACAGATGCTGGTTTATACCAAAGAAAGAAGTGCTGGAGTAACTCCGTTGAATAAGGATTCTGACCTGAAACATCATCCATCCTTTTCTTCTAAAAATGTTGCCTGACTTGTTGAGTTATTCCTGGACTTTGTGTCTAACTTAGGTGCTGCTCCCTTGAGGAGGCACATATCTGTGAGCTATAGTAGCCCTGTGAATATACCTCATCCACACCATCTTGTACATGGATTTTAATGCTTCCACTTCAAGCGTTTTTGATCAATGAACTATTAAAAATATATTTACGCTTGATATTGCCGTTGATGAAACAAGCAGATAAGTTCTTTGTCCTTTTTCACATTTCACTGTATGCAATTTTGTAACCATAGTCAGCAGTTTCAAGTAAATAAGTGACTAAAGACCACCGGGTGGCGCTGTAGGAGGCAGCCTCGCCAACAGCCTGTCTCGTCCCTTTCTTCTTTTGTTTGTTTTTATTCTGTTTAATATGTGTGTGTTAGCGCATCTTTAGTTTTGTATTATGTGGGGGGTGGGGTGGGGGAAACAGGAAACTTTTTTAAACTCTTCCCTTGACGGAGGTGCGACTTTTTCCGTATTGCGTCTCCGCCGGCATTATGGCCTAACATCGTGGAGCTGGAGGTAGCTTTGTTGGGGATCAACGTCGGGAGCTCCAACTGCAGGAGCTTTGATCGCCGACTGCGGGAGCTTGGATCGCCCTGACTGCGGGTGTTTCGATTGCCCCGACTGCGGGAGAAAAGGAAGATGGTAAAAGTTATTCACCTTCCATCACAGTGGGGAATATGTGGTCGCTGAAAAACACGTTGGACGAGCTGCCTGTCCTGGTGGGGACTCGGAGGGACTTCCGTGAGTGCAGTGATCCTGGAGTCTGGTGCGAGTGTGGACGGCTTTCTGACTTTGGGCGGATAGGAACTGCAGAGAAATACAGCGGTCGGTGAAGGAGCATGAGTTTGGCCCGGACATTGAACTGTGGGTCTCCGCTTATGCTGGGTGCCCTAGGGATTCTCACACGCCGCTGTGGTGGCTGTTTATGTTTAATCTTTATGTAGTTTTGTATCTTGTTGCTTTTTTGGTATGACTGTGTGGTAAATAAAATTTCACTGTACCTCGGTACACGTGACAATAAAGGACCATTAAACCATTGAATGCAAATTAATGATTTCATCCCCTGATTTAATTAATGATAATTTTAATTTGAAAGTCTTAATACCAAGGCGGAATTGAAGACCTAACTATTGGTGAACTTGAATTACAAATGTTGCGTGTGTGTGATTTCCATTCTATGTTGCCCAGTTTTTATCATTGTTAGGAGGTATTAATCACTTGTTAACTTCCTCAGTTGCTGGATGACTTCAAGGAAAAACTGAGTGAAAACGAAGAGGCACTGCTGGAAAAGACACAACTTGTGGAAGTGTTGCAGAAAAAGCTCGATGGGAAGAATCTGGAGCTAGTGGTAAAGAAATCATTGTTTGCTGCTGTGTGCATCTCTATTACAGGGAAAGATCTCTGCAACCAGCTAAGGGATTCTGTTGTAGCTGGCAGCGAAATAAAAATAGCAGGGAGCCTCTTGGAAATAAATCTGTAAATATGAAAAAATTAGAAGATTTTCTTTTATATGAATCTTCCCATTCTTTTTTTCTAAATCAGTTCATCAACCCTTTTATGATCTGTTATAGTGCAGAATCACAGTTTTTGTGGAGCCTTGCAACATTGTCATTCTGGTTATGGCAGGTTGTTGCCATTGCTGATCTGTGCCACCAATTTTTTTCAGCCTTGACCAAGATCAGGAGAGATCTGCTGTTTAAGACGCCAACAACACGAACTCTTGATTATAATGCACTAGTGTTGTAGCTGCCTTTACGAGGTCAGGAAAAGACCAAACGCTAGGTAGGTTTAAACAGTCGTCCTTTAATCCCTACAGCGAGAGCACACCACACCAACTGCCAGCACACACACAGGGGTGGTCAGGAAACCTCGTGGCAGACCAATGCCCCTGTCACTTAATCGGCGAGTGGGATGATCCAAGGAGTGGCCTAACCCCCCAGGGACCGCCACAGTGTCACTATTGATTCTATCGTTCTTCATTTTCCCATCCACCAGTGGGAGAGCCTAGGACTAGAGATCATAGCCTCAGAATTAAAGGATGGTCCTTTGGGAAGGAGATGAGGAGGAGTTTCTTTAGTCAGAGCATGGTGAATCTATGGAATTCATTGCCACAGAAAGCTGTGTAGGACGTCAGTGGATATTTTTAAGGCAGAGATAGATAGATTCATGATTAGTATGGTGTCAGAGATGAAGGGAGGAGAACAGGAGGGAGAGACAGATGATTGGATGGCGCAGGAGACTTCATGGCCTAATTCTGCTTCTATCACATAACCTTATGATAACTGTTTTAATTTTGATGACTACTTGACAATTCCATTTTGACAGGTTCAACTTTTCTTGCTTATCTGCTTGGCATTCATTTCATTAGTTTAATGTTCCTTTGGAAAGCTGCATTATTTTAAGCTTAATGGGCCTGTCCCAGTTTTTGGGCGACTGCAGGAGACTATGCAGTCGTCACATGGTTGTCACATGTTCGCAGGTGGTTGCTGGGGAGTCGCCTTCATGGACGTGAGGAGTTTCCGCATTCTGGGAACTAGTTACGGCCTCATTATGGTCGCCGCAAATTTTTCAACATGTTAAAAATTAGCGGCGACTAGAATGAAGCTGCCATGGAGAGTAGCGAGAATTCTCATGTCATAGGTGGGTCGCCAGGAGGTCCTAATGGGTTGCCAGGAGGTCGAATGTCCTCGTAGGTTATAGCCGGTGCTGACTGGTGAATTTCATTGGCTCATTGGGGGAAAAAAACATAAATAGTCATTTTCATAACCAAGGATAACCGACCGGTAATGTCAATGTCCGCCAAGCTTCAAAGCTGTGGATCTCTGGCTTCTTAAAAATTGTCTCCACTCTTTTTCCCCCCTTCTCTCCCACACTCTTTTAAAGGACTTATCGTACACTGTGCTTTAGCCATCTTAATTACACCGCCAACCTTCCTGTTCAACATTGAATTCTCCAATTTCTGGTAGCACTTGCTGTCTCCTCCCCTTCTCAGCTCTCCCTCAGCCCTCGGGCTCCTCCTCTTTCTTTTTCCTTTCTGCTGCCCCCCCACCCTACATCAGTCTGTAGAAGGTTTTCGGCCCGAAACGTTGCCTATTTCCTTCGCTCCATAGATGCTGCTGCACCCGCTAAATTTCTCCAGCACTTTTGACTACCTTCGATATTCCAGCATCTACAGTTCCTTCTTAAACACTTCCGGTTCACCTGTGTGTGTCCATCACCTTGTGAATTTCACTCAGACCCCGCTTGCATTGTCTCCCGCCTGCATAATGGGCTGGTGAAGGAAGCTGTGTGTATGTGTGTGTGTGTGTTCCACTCTGACAGTCGCCGTTCCAGTTTTTCAGACAAATCATCAGGCCATTAGGCTCTCGAAAGTTTCTTGGGTTTAATTTGGCTATTTTTAATTTTTTAGGAGTTGGTTGAAGATTTGTGGGAGGTCGAGATCGAAAGTGAATATCTCCAGGACAAGCTTCTGACTGAAAAGCACACCATGCGATCCAAAGTCCGAGATCTGACGGAAATTTACAAGGCAGATTTAAAAAATCTCAAAAGTAAACACAGCACTCAGCTCCGTAAAATCAGTGAGAAACATGCACAAAAAACATTCTAGAAAGATCAGTGCTGTTTACAACTTCATAAAGATCTCCAACTTTTAAGACCTCACGCCAAGTTCTGTGCACCACTTGCAGAACAGGCAACTGGTTCTTTAAATTATTTCACCGAACGGAAGATTAAATGAACTGGAAGAAAATTACTCAAAGTTGACCTGTTAATATTTTTGGCCATAAATGTTCCTACCGCAGATTTGTACATCTGTCGTCTCGTGGTAGGGAGTAGGTTTGCCTTAAAATATTCTAGCATTAGAGGAATGGAGTGGATTTTATGACAAAACATCACTTAATTTTTGTTTTGCCGTGTAATTATCTCGTCCCTGTCACCTCATGATATTTTGTGTATGTAAATAGGTTGCTGTAATTCCCATATTTTCTCACTGATCACACTTAAAAATATACTTCATTGTTTGGTAAACGGTTGGTACATTCAGTGTTCAGGAAAAGTGGTGTGTAATCTAAGTTTTTTTTCACTAGGGTATTCTGGTCAGATTCCTTCATCAGAAGATAGTGATGTTTAAAGGATTCAAGAAAAGAATTATGAGAGTCTGCCAAATGACTGACAAGAACACACAGTTGTCATTTGGAGAGATTCGTACAGATGCTTTTCAAAACAATCTCTTCTTGAATCCTTTAAACATCGCTGTCACTGAATTTTAATTTTGAGAGGATGCTGATAGTTAAAACATTGACATCGTGAAGGGTGCCTTTCAGCGCCAGAGACCTGGCTTTGATCCTGACTGTGGTGCTTGTCTGTACGGAGTTTGTATGTATTTCCTGTGGGTTTTCGTCCAGGTGCTCCGGTTTCCTCACACTCCAAAGACGCACAGGTTTGTAGGTTAATTGACTTGGGTTAATGGTAAATTATCCCTAGTGTGTGTAGAATAGTGTTAGTGTGCGAGGATCATTGGTCGGCACAGACACGTGGGTCGAAGGGCCTGTTTCCACGCTATATCTCTAAATAAAATCATTTGAAGACATTTTTACCATTCACAATGCCCTTGCTGGATATAGTACATCAAAGTATTTTAATTTCAAAGAGCTTTTAATGAGAAGACCACAGAGCAACCAGGACACTTCATTAACTCCATGAATGTCTTCTCACTGTGAGTCTTGAGCTGTGTTTGCATGACAGTTTACGGAAGAGAGGGTGAAACCAGGGACAAGATACAATGATGGTGCAGAGAGACTATATTCAGAAACAGAAGAGGATATTTAATTGGAGTAATTTAAAATAAATAAGGGTTTTAATGGAACCAGTGGAGAATGATCATTTTGTTTTGGGATTAAGTAACTTTATACCTTAATTTCCAAAATGTTGAGGAGACAAATTTTCTGTGGAGCTTTATTCAAGCTTCTAATCTTTTCTCACTAGTGATAGTTAAGGAATTTATCATTGGAAAAATATGTAAATGGAATTACCCTTTTGCCTTACAAATCTTCAAGCTTAATGAATTGTAGCATTTCAAGGATATTTTTATGATTTCAAATGCTGGCAATTAGTAGAACATGATTTTCACTGATTGCCATTAACTGCGGTGGAAAAATTGGCAAATTGTGGAGGTGTTACTTTTTTTGTAACAAAGTATCAGATCATTATAGGTGTTTTTTCCTTTCTCTTTCTTAAAGAACTAGTGAGGCTTATGACGCAAGAGGCTGAAAAATCAGAGGCCAGGTTCATGACAATGGAAGCTTCGTCCAAATCGAAAATCAAGCAGATTCAAGAGGAGCTGGACAATGCACAGGTACCCCAAATAAAAATCCCTTGCGCCTGGTGATGATTAACTGAATATTAATCTGTCTGCCATTTACCTAGAATGAAATTACTTTATCTTATATTAAAAAACGGAAAATTGATGGTATGTTATTCAGTGAAGTACGCTGGTGAGACCACATCTGGAGTATTACGTACAGTTTTGGTCTCCTAATTTGAGGAAGGACATCCTTGTGATTGAGGCAGTGCAGCATTGGTTCACGAGATTGATCCCTGGGATAGCGGGACTGTCATATGAAGAAATATTGAAAAGACTAGGCTTCTATTTACTGGAGTTTAGAAGGATGAGGGGGAATCTTATAGAAACATATAAAATTATAAAAGGACTGGACAAGCTAGATGCAGGAAAAATGTTCCCAATGTTGGGCAAGTCTAGAACCAGGGGCCACAGTCTTGGAATAAAGGGGAGGTCATTTAAGACTGAGGTGGGAAAAAACTTTTTCACCCAGAGTTGTGAATTTATGCAATCCCCTGCCACAGAGGGCAGTGGAGGCCTAATCACTGGATGGATTTAAATCTAGAGTTAGATAGAGCTCTAGGGGCTAGTGGAGTCAAGGGATATGGGGAGAAGGCAGGCATGAGTTATTGATAGGGGACGATCAGCTATGATCACAATGAATGGTGGTGCTGGCTCGAAGGGCTGAATGGCCTCCCCCTGCATCTATTTTCTATGTTTCTATGAAGTTGTTCAAGCATCCTGGGAACCACATTTTTTTTTTTTAGTTAGTTATGTACATTGTAGATTTTTAATCTGGGCTCAACTGTATGAAGGAGTGCTTCCCTACATTTCACTGCTCACTCCATTCCATGTGGAACCCCTTTCTGAAGAGTAAGTGACATGGGATAGATGTGAGCCTGCTGGAAAATTCAATCATAAAATAGTTGTGGTAGAATTTAGCTGTCAGCAGTGGCACATTAAAAGTATAATGCATGCTAAAATTATTTAGATTCATACTGCTCAGAAACAGGCCCTTCAGCCCAACTTGCCCACACTGACCAACATGCGCCATCTACACTAGTCTTACCTGCCTGTAGTCATAAAGCCATAAATTTGAATAGTGACTATATTACAGAACAATAGAAATCCCTTGGCTTTAATTGACACTAAACCTATTTCTACCCAGCTTGTACCTTCTCAGAAGCTGCTGCTGGAGCTCAAAGACGTGGCGGTTGGCTTTGAAGAGGGGAACAAACAGTTACACCTGAAAGTGAACTGGCTACAACACGTCGAGGCACAAAATGGTGTGTGTATAGTATGACTTTAATTGGGTAAGAAGGAACTGGGAATACTGATTTACACCGAAGATAGACACAAAATGCTGGAGTGAGCAGGTCAGGCAGCATCTCTGGAGAAAAGAAAAGGTGATGTTTCGGGTCAAGACCCTTCATCAGACTGAGAGTCAGGGAGGGGTAAATTAGAGGTATGTGGAGGTACTTAACAAAGCAGAGCCTGCATCGATGACTCAGGGTGGGTGGAGCCGACAATGGTCCATTGTTGGCTGGGGATGAGGTGATAATGAAGGAATACAAATGGTGAAATTAGCAAGAGGACTAGGGTGGGGGAAAGATGGGGAGAGAGAGAATGGAAGGGTTATTTGGTTCAAGATCCTTCATTCTTTTGTGTAAGAAGGAACTGCAGTTGCTGGTTTAAACCGAAGATAGACACATAAACCTGGAATAGGTCAGCGGGACAGGCAGCATCTGAGGAGAGAAAGAATGGGAGACGTTTTGGGTCAGGACCCTTCCTCGTTCTTTTTATTTAAATGGTGATACGTGTTTTCTTCAAGAGAAGCTTCTAGCAAAATTGGACCAATTGAGCAACAATAGAAAATGCAAGCAGATTTAGAACAAGCTACCAAGGGAGCAACTCCCCAGGTTGGGAGAATTTGTGCTGCATTTAATTCCTCCACACACAATCTTAATTCCAAGTGTGCACATTCTGCACAGATTCAACAGTCTCAAGTATCCTGCTAATTAATATTACATTGAATTTTATGTTGCTTATTCAGATTTTTTTTAAATGGGTCATGTAAGTAAGTTTTTATTTTGCTCTTTTCAATTATCATCCTTACTTTTTGTCTTGGTGCTTGCATCTGAGGGGTGCTATTTGCTTCCACACCAGATGGTTTCTGTATGCATTACCACACACCGTGGACATGGAGAAAGTCTACTGAATTAGCTAGTGTGGTTGGGGAAGCAACAGAGTATTTCCAGACTTTTTAATCTAGCTTGGGTAATTTTACCTATTAATATTATATGGTCATGTGGAGGAGAATTAGGTCATTCGGCCCATCAAACCTACCCACCATTCAATCATGGCTGATCAATTACTCCCTCCTGAACCCATTCTCCTACCCTCTCCTCATAATCTCTGACACCTGTACCAATCAAGAATCTATCTATGCCTTAAAAATATCCTCTGACTTGGCTTCTACAGCCATCTGTGGCAAAGAATTCCACAGATTCACCACCCTCTGGGTAAAGAAATTTTACCACATCTCCTTCCAAAAAGAATGTCCTATAGTCAAGACCTAAAGGGCATAATCTCAGGATAAGGATTGGCTTCAAAGCTGCAATGGGCAGTAGGTACAGGAGTAGGCTATTCGGCCCTTCAAGCCAGCACCGCCATTCAATGCGATCATGGCAGATCATCCCAATCAGTCGCCCTTTCCTGCTTTCTCCCTATATCCCCTGACTCTGCTATCTTTCAGAGCCCTCTAGCTCTCTCTTGAAAGTTTCCAGAGAACCAGCCACCACCACACTCTGAGGCAGAGAATTCCACAGACTCACAACCCTCTGTGTGAAAAAGTGTTTCCTCGTCTCCGTTCTAAATAACCATATAACCATATAACCATATAACAATTACAGCACGGAAACAGGCCCTCTCGGCCCTTCCAGTCCGTGCCGACCATTTGTTTTCCCCTAGTCCCATCTACCTGCACTCAGACCATACCCCTCCATTCCCTTCACGTCCATATACCTATCCACTTTACTCTTAAATGTTAAAATCGATCCTGCCTCCACCACTTCTGCTGGAAGCTGATTCCACACAGCCACCACCCTCTGAGTAAAGAAGTTCCCCCTCACGTTACCCCGAAACCTCTGTCCCTTAATTCTCATGTCATGCCCTCTTGTTTGAAACTTCCCTACCCTCAATGGGAAAAACGTATCCACGTCAACTCTGTCTATCCCTTTCATCATTTTAAAGACCTCAATCAAGTCCCCCCTTAACCTTCTGCGCTCCAAAGAATAAAGACATAACTTGTTCAACCTTTCTCTGTAACATAGTTGCTGGAACCCTGGCAACATTCTAGTAAATCTCCTCTGTACTCTCTCTATTTTGTTGACATCCTTCCTATAACTAGGCGACCAAAATTGTACACCATACTCCAGAATTGGTCTTACCAATGCCTTGTACAATTTTAAACATTACTTCCCTACTCCTATATTCAATGCTCTGATTTATAAAGGCATTATATGGCTTACCCCTTATTCTTAATCTGTGGCCCCTGGTTCTGAAATCACCCAACATCGGGAACATGTTTCCTGCCCCCAGCGTGTCCAAGCCCTTAATAATCTTATCCTGGGAATTAACCTTGTAAACCTATGCTGCACTCCCTCAATAGCAAGAATGTCCTGCACTCCCTCAATAGCAAGAATGTCCTGCACTCAATACTCCAGATGTGGTTTCACTAGGACCCTATACAACTGCAGAAGGACCTCTTCGCTCCTATACTCAACTCCTCTTGTTGTGAAGTTCAACATGCCATTCGTTTTCTTCACTGACTGCTGTACCTGCATGCTTACTTTTATTGACGGATGAACAAGGACCCCCGGATCCTGTTGTACTTCCCCTTTTCCCAACTTGACACCATTTATATAATAATCAACCTTCCTGTTTTTGCCACCAAAGTGGATAACGGCACATTTATCCACATTAAACTGCACCTGTCATGCATCTGCCCACTCACCCTAACTGTCCAAGTCACCCTGCAAAGCATCCACCTCACAGTTCACACTGCCACCCAGCTTTGTGTCATCTGCAAATTTGCTAATGTTACTTTGATTCCCTTCATCTAAATCATTGATGTATATTGTAAATAGCTGCACAGAGCCTTGCCCTACCCAACTAGTCACTCCCTGCCATTCTGAAAGGGACCTGTTAATCCCTACTCTTGTTACCTGTCTGTCAACCAATTTTCTATCCATGTCAGCAATCTAACCCCATTAACATGTGCCCTAATTTTTCCCATTAATCTCCTATGTGGGACCTTATCAAATGCTTTCTGAATGTCCAGGTACGGTACATCCACTGGCTCTCCCTTGTCCATTTTCCTAGTTACATCCTCAAAAAATTCCAGAAGATTAGTCAAAAATGATTTCCCCTTCGTAAATCCATGCTAACTTGGACCGTTCCTGTTACTGCTATCCAAATGTGCCGCTATTTCATCTTTTATAATTAACTCCAGCATCTTCCCCACCACCGATGTCAGGTTAACTGGTGTACAATTTCCTGTTTTCTCTCTCCCGCCTTTCTCAAAAAGTGGGATAACATTAGTTACCCTCCAATTCACAGGAATTGTTCCTGAATCTATAAAACATTAGAAAATTTTACTTCGGAGTCACGTGAGTGACTACGTGAAGAGCCCGCCTGGCGCTGGCAAACGGCATTACGTCGACGCTGACGGCGGAAGGAGGAGCTGCAGTAAGGCGCAGCTCCTCGCAGCGGTCGGAACGGACCCGCAGGTAAGTGAGGCAAAGTCGGGACGTTCGTTAGAGTACGCTGGGTGGGTCCAGCAGTAAAAGTAAAAGTAAAATAAAAGTCAGAGTCACGTTAAAGTGCTGTTTAGCACAGATTAATGAAAGAAATGGAGAAATCGGCAAAGAAAATTCGCGGGTAAAAAGAGCTTCCCGGGGTGAAAATAAAAATACGGGACAAGAAGCTAGTGCGGATCCGGTTCCGATACCGGTGGCCGCTGATATACCCATTAGCGAGTTCTAGATTCTCCAGAAGTTATAACCACGGAGAGAAATGCTCCTAAAAATGTAAAAGAAATCTGAGAGGCCCGTGGTTCTGATGACTCTGATACTGAAAGTCCTCCAGATAATTAAACTATGTGGCTTATAATGGAGCATATGGAGAAAGTTCTCCAAAAAATTATGAGACTAGGGTCACAGTACCCAGGAGGTTCCCAAAAAAGCCCTGAGGGGTTTAATTATTCTGAATATGGCTGTGGGCCTAATTGGGAGTTGGAACTCCGGACCCAGGATTTGGGCCGAAGGAAGTCTCATGGGATGAAATCCCAATTGATTTAGGGCTGCAGAAGGCAGACCCTGCTGGTGGTGATTTGCATTTGAAAGCACACCACAAAATAAAAGAAAGGCCAAATGTGCCTGGGATAGCAAAAGAATTTGCTATATATGAAGGAAGTGGTGAGGCTATGGAAGAAAACCTAGCTGCCAACATTAATATATGGTATCTCACCAACTTCATGATTCTGTGATGATTGAAACATCAGAATTATATAAACGCACAGGAAATTGTGCCTCATTGGAAGTGCCTACGGTTTATCCGTTGATATGGGCATCCATGACCCCAAATATGAGAGCTCAAGAAGTGAGGTTCAAAAATCCTCACAAATTATTCTGCTGCCATTACGGCTTTTGGGGAGATGGATAAGTTAAAAAAAAAAAGAGGGCCTATTGTGCAATTCTTTCTATGAAATTAATTGTATGAGGAAAATGGCTATTTGGCCCATATTTCACCCAAGGTTTGCAAGCCTGTGTCGAGCAAGTGGTGTTCAAGCTCCTGGTTATCTGTTTGGAGAAAATCTGCCTAAATAATTAAAAAATTGGATGAAGAAGCTAAAAATTTTTAGCTGCATGAAACCTTTCGTCTTAGGACAAAAAAGGTATTTTTCGCCCAGAAGGGGATTTGATTTGGAAATAGAGGCAGAAATATGTCAAGGAAATATTATCGTCCTGCACAGCCCAATACCTACCCGTATTCGGGAAAAGGAGACCACCACGCTCATATGGAGAGGTATTAAAGACTTGTTCTATCCTTAAAGAAACTGCGGATAAATCTCCAGTTGGAGGGAGATTACTAAAGTTTTATAAAGACTGGCTTACTATTACTTCTGATCGGTTTATTTTACAAGCAGTTTCAGGAGCCACTATTACATTTAAAGAAGGGGTTAATCCTCCAGTACAGATAAACCTGCCTATGCTTTCGTGTTTACTGCAATTGGAAAAGCAGAGATTAATGTGGAAATTGACAAATTATCTGAAAAGGGGTTATTGAAAAAACTTATGAACACGAGCATCAATTGTGTCTAATATATTTCAAAAGACATAAAAAGATGGTGGTTGCAGAATTATTCTGGACCTTACAGATCTAAATAAGTGGTAGAATACAAACATTTTTAAATGGAAACATTTAATACTGCAAGATATTTAATATCAGCAGGTTGTTATATGGCTACGATTGATTTGAAAAACACCTATTATTCTGTACCAATACATCAGTTTCTGGAGGTACTTAAAAATTTAATTGGCTGGGACAATTATGGCAGTTTAAAGCTTTGCCAAATGGATTGAGTTCGGCTCCCAGGCTCTTTACTAAACTGTTGAAACCAGTTTTAGCCCAATTAAGAGTACAAAAACACATCGTTATGGCTTATCTCGATGACATTCTAATCATTAATGGCAATCAAGAGTCAGCTGAGAATTAGTTTCAGTACAAAAGCTTTGTTAAAAGCTAGGGTTCTTGATTCATCCAATTAAATCCCAGCTGCAGCCAGCACAATCAATTAACTATTTGGGGTTTGTAATTAACTCAGAGACTATGTTAATAACTTTACCAACAAAGATAAAGTTGATGATTTTTTTGGTGACTTGTAATTATCTCATTCACAAACTTATCCTTCCATCCGAGAAGTAGCGAAAAACTATTGGTAAACTAGTAGCAGCATTTCCTGCAGTAGAATTTGGTCCATTACATTATCAAAATCTTCAAAGGGACAAAATAAGAGCTCTCAAAGAGAGGGCAGGCCACTTTGATAGGCCTATGCAATTAACAAAAGAAGCTTTGTTGGAATTACCATGGTGGGTTAAAAATGTCCCACAAGCTGCTAAAAACATTCTGATTAAACAGCCTGAAATTGTTTATAAATAGATGCTAGTGCTCTCGGATGGGGGGTAACAGATTCATCCTCCAGTTGTGGAGGTAGATGCAAAGTCCAAGAAGAAACGTTTCTTCAAACTCATGGTATTAACTATTTAGAGTTATTATGTGCTTTCTATGGTCTAAAAGCATATTGTTGTTCAAAAAAGGGTCTACATGTATTAATACAGTTAGACAACAAAACGGCTGTTGCATATATTAATCACATGGGGGGAAGTCAGATCAGTATCATGTGATTGTCTGGTCAATGAAATTGGCAATGGTGTATTGATCGCCAAATTTGGATTTCAGCAAACTACATTCCAGGTAAGACAATGTGGTGGCAGATAAAAGATCAAGGATATTGATAGAGAACACAGAATGGATGCTTAATCCAGTAATATTTAAGAATATTGTAACTCAATTTGGGTTACCAGAAATTGATTTGTTGCATCAAGGCTTAATCATCAATTGCCTAAATATGTGTCTTGGGAACACGATCCAGATGCAGTAGCAGTAGATTCTTTTCATTGAACTGGGGAATATGTTCTTTTATGCTTTTCCACCATTTGCTTTGGTTCAGCAATGTCTGAAGAAAATAGAACAAGATTCTGCCACAGGATTGTTGGTGGTTCCAAATTGGCCAATACAACCTTGGTTCCCATTAATGCTGAATATGATTAAAGAACCATATATGTCAATTCCTAACTGTAGTGATATTTTGATTAATCCAGTAACCAAAGAAATTTATCCATTATATGCATATATGAATTTATTAATCTGCAGGTTTTGACCAGACCACTACAGGAGCTGGGATTGTCGGACAAAACTATGGAAGTTATAGTCGCATCATGGCGAGATAACACACAAAAACAATATATGACACATATTAAGAATGGGAAGAATTTTGCACACAGTCAAATATTTCTTATGATACTGTGAATTTTGCAAATGTATTGGAGTTCCTTGCTAAATTGCATTTTGAGCAACATTTAAGTTACAGGGCCATTAACACTGCACGCAGTGCCTTATTATCTTATTTAGGACCAATGTCTGACCAGAAATCAATTGGATCACATCCACTAATATCTAGATTCATGAAAGGAATCCACCCAAACCAAGATACACAGAGATTTGGGATGTGAGCATTGTGCTTACCTTACTTAGACAATGGACTCCAATTGAAGGATTGTTATTGGAAAGATTAACATTCAAATTAATAATGTTAATGTCATTGGTTTCAACTCAAAGAGTGCAAACTTTACAAATGTTGCGTTTAGACTGTATGCATGTGACTACAGATAACATTGTGTTCTATGTTTACGATCTGATCAAACAAAGCAGACCAGGTAGAACTGGTGCAAAGGTAACCTTTCAAGCTTATCCTATTGATCCTACTTTGTGTGTGGTTAGACATTTGAACCAATATATAAAGTTACCAAAACTCTTCGAGGAAATGAGAAAACGTTAATGATTACGCATAAAAACCACACACTAAAGCTTCAGTTCAAACTATCTCAAAGTGGTTGAAACAGGTGTTACTGTTAGCAAGAGTAGACACTGATGTGTTCAAATCTCACTCCACCAGGGCTGCAGCTACGTCCGCGGCGAAGGTGCGGGACGTACCGCTCCAGCATATTTTAAAATCGCAGGGTGGAGTAAAGAAGAAACTTTTCAAAGTTCTACAATAAACCTGTTCACACTATGACAAGCTTTGGCCACGCGGTGTTGGGATCACTATAGTCACCTGCTTTGTTTACTTTGATTACTATAATCAGTTATGTAGTCACTTATATCTTTTATCACTTGTAATGATTCCCTCGGATATAAGGAGGGTTATTATGATGTTCTTTAAACCATTAAAAATTAATTATGGGAAGAACTAAAAAATTAGTCTGGTTTCTCATGTATGTATTTACTTAGCCGGACTGTCGTATTGATTAATTCTACGACATAAAAAACACAGAAAGCTTTAAAATCTTCACGTAATCACTCACGTGACTCCGAAGTAAAATAGTAAGATTAAACGAGAACTTACCAGTTCGAAGTTTGATCATTATTTTATGAGGAGTTACGATGAGGGATTACGTGCCCTCCACTCCCACCCTCATAAAATAAATGATCATCTGGTAGTTCTAAGTCTATTATGAGCCTTACTATGTTACTTCGGCTATTTTGTGTTCTGTGTTTTTCATGCCGCTGCTTTGAAGTATGCCGTTTGCCAGTGCCAGGCGGGCTCTTCATGTAATCCCTCATCGTAACTCCTCATAAAATAACGATCAAACTTCGAACTGGTAAGTTCTCGTTTAATCTTACTATTATCACTAATGCGTCCCGTTTCTAGAGCGATTTTCTGAAGTACCCTGGGATGCAGACCATCAGACTCTTGGGATTTATCAGCCTAATTTGAGCAAGGACATTCTTCCTATTGAGGGAGTGCAGCGTAGGTTTACAAGGTTAATTCCCGGGATGGCGGGACTGTCATATGCTGCAAGAATGGAGCAGCTGGGCTTGTACACTCTGGAGTTTAGAAGGATGATGTCTCATTGAAACATATAAGATTGTTAAGGGCTTGGACACACTAGAGGCAGGAAACATGTTCCCGATGTTGGAGGAGTCCAGAACCAGGGGCCACAGTTTAAGAATAAGGAGTAAGTCATTTAGAACGGTGAAGAGGAAACACTTTTTCTCACAGAGAATGGTGAGTCTGTGGAATTCTCTGCCTCAGAAGACGGTGGAGGCAGGTTCTCTGGATGCTTTCAAGAGAGATCTAGATAGGGGTCTTAAAAATAGCGGAGAAGACAGGAAAGGGGTACTGATTGTGGATGATCAGCCATGATCACATTGAATGGCGGTGCTGGCTCGAAGGGCCAAATAGCCTATTCTTGCACCTATTGTCTATTGTCTATTCAATGCCATCAGTCAACCCAACACTATTTCCTGCCTAATGTGGATTTCCTTCAGTTTCTCCATCACCCCAGATCTTCTGGCCACTAGTACATCAGTACTATATGGTTATATGAGTGCAGGTAGATGGGACTAGGGGAAAACAAATGGTCGGCACGGACTGGAAGGGCCGAGAGGGCCTGTTTCCGTGCTGTAATTGTTATATGGTTATATGGAAGATTGTTTGTGTCTCCTTAGTGAAGACAGATCCAAAGTACTTGACATTTCTCCTCTGAGGGTTGAGAATCTTTTGAGTTCTTTACCCTCCGGAGCTGTGGGTGGAGAACCATTCAGTATGTTGAAGGGTTAGCCAGCTAGAATTTTACACTGCGGGAAAATTGAGGGTTATGGGGATTAGGTAAATATTTAGATCAAAGATGAAATCAGCCATGATCACGTGATAGAATGAATAAGGCTTAAGGGCTAATTTTATGTAATATGTTTCCAATTATCCAATTCTACAACTTGTAATTCTAATGACATGTAACAATATGTCTTGAAAGTGTACATTAAAAGGAACAAAGTGCTTAATTGCCCAAAGGTTCATTAATCTTAAAGACAATTAAAATAATTTCACTTATATCTGAAAATCACTGAAATCATCAAATCATTTCCAGCAGAGAATAAAAAATGGTAAACTTTTAAAAACTATATTTATCATTGATACTTTTTTGCATATCTTTCATTCATTGTTCTTTATCTCTCCACATCACCGTCTATATCTCTCGTTTCCCTGATCCCTGACCAGTCTGAAGAAGGGTCTCGACCCGAAACGTCGCCTATCTCCTTCGCTCCTTAGATGCTGCTGCACCCGCTGAGTTTCTCCAGCCTTTTGTGTACCCTTTTTCACCATGAAGTCTGTTTTTAATCACACCTTATCACACCTTTGCTTATCACACCTCTGGTCGTCTTGCCGAATAACTCTAAACTTTCTTGCTATTATAACTCTACATCAGCTTGCTATTCTGTTAATCAAATATGTCCGGGAGGCAAACATAGAGAATCATTACTCTTGTATCATGCCAAAGCGCTTCTGTTTCTTATGGCATCAAACATCTAATTGGCCAGTTAGATGAGTGGATGATGTTGCTTTGTATGTAATGTGTCTGTAGACAAGTGAATCTGAATCTGCAGAGGAACTGCACAGCCACCTGATGAAGGGGCGAGAAATGGTTTCTAAGCCAACACCGATCCATGACAACGATGAGAGGACTGTCATGGAATTAAGGATGAGGCAACTTGAGGAAGAAAGAAAAGGTAAATTGCGGTGCTCTCTGGTTCTCACTTGGAACGAATCATACAGTTTACTTTGTTTTAATTTAAAATATTTAAAAAGTCAATGATTTGATTAGTGATCTTGATGACTTGAAAGACGAGTGCACCTCTATTTAGGGATCTGTTTTGTTGTCCATATTCAGTCGAGACAAAGGCTACTGTCGATTTTTTAAAGCTGGAATTCTAACGTTTTTACTTTCAGCATCGAAATCCATGCTGACAATAGTTTTGTCCAGCTGTTTAGCGTGGGCAGGTTAATTGGCTTGGGTTTGTATACTTAGTATGAGTGTAAATTGGCCCCAGTGTGTGTTAGCTGACTATTAGAAAGTCAAGTGGCTACAATATTATAATGTGAAAAATATGTTGAAATAGTTACTGAACAGTCTTTGAAAGTCCTCTAGAATTTGAATCAAAACAGTTAATTTATAACTACCTTCCTACTTTTGTCTGAAAAATTAATAGACTGATAGAAAGTTAGCTTGTTTGCTTTTCTGCATATCTTTAATTTCTGATGTTTCTTTCTTTGTGTTTGAATTTGAAATGTTATTTAAAATATTGTGACTAGCAGCCATTTCTGAAAGGAGTTGAAAGCATTTTTGTTCTAACATGAAGATCTGATGTGTAGTTCCCTTTAAAATTGAGCATGACTTTATTAATATTTATTTTCCTCTACCATGTTCATGATGAGCACTCAGCGATTCCATCCACTTCCCCCTCCACTGCTTTTGCAACTGTGATTTGGCCAGCCATTACGAACACAGTTTCCCATCAGTTTTGTGCATGCAGGTCTCTGTCACCATGTACTGGGCGGGTTATTTCTAAGCTTTTGAATGTGTACCAGGAAATAATCAGCAGTGCACTGCACTAGCTAAATTATGCTGTGACTTAATTGTTATTCACCGAACATACCCTGCTCAGAAGTGTCGATGCGCAATTCCTGTGGAATATGATTTGCCAGTGATCATTCCTACCTTCCTATGCAACCTTTACCATTGCACAATGGTGAATGTTTGGCCTACTTTGCATGAGGCCATAGATTATTGTCTTTAAATGTTCTTTGTTGCTTTGCATGTTGAGTCAAATTTCATTTAAATATAACATCCTTTGCAAATCACAAAACTCCAAATCACAAAACAGATGGGAAAATTATTTTTGCCGCAATCATTTCACTTTTAATATTTGCTAATGAGTTAGTTGGCAAATACATTAGCATATAGTTTACATCCCACCCACTCCAGAACGGATATTCGGTTTATTTTTACGCCCATGTATTCCTGTCCCTCGTTGAAGTAAAAAATTATCTTGCCATTGACAAGCTAATGATTGCTGTGTGTCTTGCCTGTTTGTGTCTATAAGCCAGTGACATTCTTCCGAGTGGTTTCCCCAAGGTAGATTAATTGTAGAGACAGAACATTTATGAAGATAGTTGTGCTGATATTAATACCTCAGATTTGAGTTGTTGTAAGTTTAAATGTTTTTGGTTATTGAATATTTGAACGTTGGAACTTTGGATTTTGGACTTGACTTGACTTTGGAAATCATGAAGTTGTCCCATGGTTTAGAATACTGATACAAACTATGCTGCTTTGCAGCCTTCTCCACAACAATCCGGGGAAATCTACTTGAATGGATGAAAATTTCCTGGATTTGCAAACGTGTTACATCTGCTATCCATAATCTGATGGCCCCTTAAAGATTGGATGATTTCTTGCAAAAATATTCCATAATACAATCCACTTTAAAATATATTTTAAAATAAAAATATTTCTGTATTCATTGGACATCTTGATTTTGATCTGAACTTATTTAGTTCTGATTAAAATATGTAAATGCTGGTTAAACATCTTGCACAATGCGAGGCTAATTCGACCAACGAGAGTGTTGTCCGATCGTAAGCAGCACGGGAGTAGAATCTGTTCTTTGGTGTTTGGAGGAATTAGGGGTGACCTTATTCAAAATTCTAAACATCTCAATGGAGACCATGAGCATGAAGATGTTGACATGTTTCCAGTTGTGCCTGAGTCTTGAACATGTGGATAGACACAAAATACTGGAGTAACTCAGCGGGTCAGAGCAGCATCTCCAGAGAAAAGGAATAGGTGATGTTTTGGGTTGGAACCCTAGATACGAGATAAAGGGACCCGAGATGTGTAGGAATTTCCCATTGCGAAGGGTGGTGAATCTCTGGAATTATGTAGCCTGAAAATTTGTTTGGGCTGAATTTTCACCCGTTGTTCCATCCATTTGTTCAGAACAATGTTGCTTGTTAGCTGCTACAAGCTTTCTTATATTTGTGAAATCGCTTTAGTCCTCGGTTCTTTTACACCCTTAAGTCTCTCATGGCTGCTTATAATTACTTACAGCAATGCTGAATTGTTTCTGTAATTGGTTTATGATGACAACAGGTGGTTCAAAATATTTTGTCTAGTATGATGATGTAATTAGAATCTGAGTTGTGCAGCTCAGGAACGGGCCTTTCATCTCACCACGTCCATGCTGATTTTTGTTTCCCATCTACACTTATCTCATTTGCTTGCATTATAAATGTCTCCTATGCTTTGCCTATTGCGTGTTTGTATAAAATTACTTTTAAAATGTTGTAATTGCATTTGATTCTGCCTCCTTTGGCAGCGAGTTCCAGATACAAAGCCCTCTTGGGGGAGAGAAATAAACTTTCCCACAGATCGCCTTTACAACTCCCTCTTCTCACCTTAATCCTATGTTCTTTTGTTTTGTAACTCTACCATGGAAAAAAGATTTTGGCTATCTACCCTGCCTCACATAATCTTACATACTTCTATCAGTCACTCCTTAACTTTCTCACTCCGGGGAAAAAGAGCCCCATCTATCCAGTTTCTCCCCATAACTAAAGTTCTCCAATCCAGGCAACATCCTTGTGAATTTTCTCTCCATTTTTTCCAAATCTATCGCTGATCAGACTGTAGAAGGGGCACAATCTGAAACGTCACCTTTCCATGTTACCGGAGATGCTGCGTTACTCCAGAACTTTGTGTCTGTTTTTGTAAACCAGCCATTGCAGTTCTTGCCTAGTGTGCTGACAGGAACTGCACACAACCCTTCAAGTGTGGCCTAACTCGTGTTTTGTAAAGTTGCAATAAAACATCCCAGCTCTTATATTCTATACCCACACCTACAACGGGAAACATGCTATATGCTTTCTTCACCAACCTATTGCCCTGCTAAATTTTGAGAACTTTGGACTTGGACCTCTAAGTCTCTATTCATCAACATTAATCAGTGCCCTGACCTAAGTCCTACAACCATTTTTACTTCCCAAATTCTATCTGCCTGTGCTCCGCCAACTCTTCTCATCTATATCTGCTGTAACTTTGGACAAACGTCCTCGCTCTCCACAAACCGCCAATTTTCATGTCATCTGCAAGCTTATATCCTATAATTGTGATCCAAGCTGTTATCACCAAACAACGGAAGTCTCAGCTGTGATCCCTGTGGTACCACAATAATCACAGATTTCCCATCAGAAAAACATCCTTCCATCACTGCCCCCTATTTCGATCCAGCTGTTAGCCCACCTTGGATTGCATGTGCCCAAATATTCTGCACTCGCCTACCATGTGTGGGACCTGATGAAATGAATGCCCTAGTAATGCACTAAAAGGATTAGTAGAATCCAGTTAAAGCTACTGCTCATTTTCCAAAATTGTTATAAACCCCAACTAAAATATACTTTCATTGAATTCAGTAATCTAATCATTTTATAACATTTAGCTCTGCATTAAACATGCAGTTTAAATTTCCAATTACATACTTTAGAGTGAGTTTTTATAAATACACAAGTTTCACTCAAAGACCAGGAGGTTTATTTAACACAGGCAAGTGGGGTTAATATAGATGGCATGATAGTCGGCACAGACACATTGGATGGAAAAAGGGCATGTTTCTGTGTTGTACAACTCTTTGGACCATTTAGCAGTGAAAGGGAACACTGTTTTAGCCCATCGTTTATTCCAATCCATTACCTGATGTAAGTAAAATGAACCAAACCTTCCTTATAACTTTTCAATGTGAAAGGATTTATTTTTTCCCCTATATTTACATTGCAAAGGTAGAACACTTACCTTTTTGTCCAAATGGCCACGACACAGACTTCACTCAGTTTATAAATGGATTTGCAGGTTACATGACAAATCTGCCTCCCCAGAAAAAATATGAAATAATATCTATACATAAATCAGTATTGGTATTAGTTTGTCTCTGGATACCAGTGATGTAAATTTAGCTTTGTTACTGCAAGCTTTTAAAATTTAAAGCCAGCCAGCCAGCTGCAAGGTGTTTTAGCCCAGACAGAGATTAACACGTTAACTTGGGGAAGCCACAAGGTAGCGATGGTCACTAGGGTCCAATCAGTCTATATTGTGTCTGTGTTCATGCTGTCTTTCTGAATGACGTGTCTTCCTGTGGCACAAAACTGATTGAGGATGACTGTTTCTTTCCTGGCTGCTCTGATCCAGATTTTGATCTCCGAACTGCAGGAGCTGGAGGAGGACTGGGGGACCTTCAGAGACGAGGACAGGATCAAGGATGGACAAAGCTGACCAAAAGCTTATGGTATGTGATCAGTCTGACACTTTCAGTTTAATCTTTGATTTTATATATCTGTGAAAATTTAATGCTTGAGTTCACTCGACATTTTACGCTGTTATTCATTTTAGCTTTGCCAAGGTAAATAAAATATGTTTCTGTTTTGGGCGGGGGGGGGAGGCAACACAGTGGCACAGTGGTAGAGTTGCTGCCTTACAGCACCAGACTCCCGGGTTCGATCCTGACCAGGGGTGCTGTCTGTACCGGTTTGTACGTTCTCCACGTGGCCATGTGGGTTTTCTCCGGGTGCTACTGTTTCCTCCAACACTCCAAAGGCGTACAGGTTTGCAGGTTAATTGGCTTTGGTAAAACTTGTAAATTGTCCCTAGTGTGCAGGATAGTGCTGGTCGGCCTGGACTCATTGGGCCGAAGGGCCTGTTTCCCTGCTGCATCTCGAAAGTCTAAAGCTTTCAGTAGTTTTGAGAAGGTAAATATATACTGAGATTTGCTAAACTGAAAAAGCCTTCAACACAATTTTCAGTGCCATTGTAAGTTGGACTGAGATGGCTGGCCTCATACAAAGAGAAAGCATTATTTATATCAAGCACATGTTCAATTTTTTATATTGCAAGTAAAATGACAAACAATAGAGACAGAAGTATACTTTTCGAAATCGCTGACAAATCTGGAAAGTACAACAATATTTGTAAATTTACCAAATTTACCCCTTTAAATATAAACATTTGAATAGTTCAACATAAGGATCAGTTTTGGACATTATGGGCATTGTGACAACCTGATCAATTTTACTTCGAAGTCACGTGACTACGTGAAGAAGCCCCGCCAGGCGCATTCGCGTCATCACGTCCGCAATGTCGCACTGAACGGGCTGGAGAGCGCAGCTCCACCAGCGGTAAGTAGAAACTTCACAGGTAAGTGGTTTTGAAAACTTTACCTGTGAGTATCTAACTCCGTCAAACTGGCTCGAGCAGTCAGTAGGAGTCCCGTGATAGGGAGCTAAAGGTAAGAAAGTTCGTAGTAAGTGTGGGATTCCACAAATTAGATCGGGTCGGCAGATTAGCGCGGCACCGCCGGTTCCATACCGGGTGCGGTTTTACCGACAAGCCATTAGTCTAGAGAATGAACTTTCTACACCAGCTCCAGAAAACTCAGGAGCTTGAGGCCAACTGATTAGCCATAGGAAGGAAAATAAGAAAGTCTTTCAGACCAGTTTGTCAGAAGAGTCTGAAGAACAAGGAGACTCCCTCCAGATAATAAAAGAATGTGGGGGAGGATGCAATATGTGGAGAAGATGGTCCAAACTTTGATAAAGCAACGGGTCAAAGATCCCAGTGATTCCCCAGACAGCTGTTCAAGAAGCCATATCAAAAAGAATATGTGAAGTATCAGCAAGGGAATTTCCTTCCAGCGTCTTGTTTAGGACTGGAGGATGCCTCCCTACAGTATGACTTGGGAGAAGCAGGGCAGGATGAAGCTGACCTTGATTCTGGTCTCTCTGCTCATGTGCATACACCAGAGCACAAGAGCCACGCTCCGGGTGTCCCAGAAATAGCAATGAGTTTGCTATTCCGGAGGGAACTGGTGAGGCAATGGAAGAATACCTTCCCAGCATTATCAATTATTTAGTATCTCACCAGCTCCAGCAAGCTATGATGCAAGAGACTACAAAAAAATATAAGACACCTGTTTAATGTGCATCACTGAAAGTGCCCACGGCGAACCCAGCTATCTGGGCACCCATGAGTCCTATGAGGGGACAGGAGGTTCGGTTTCAACACGTCCTCCAACTGGTGGCTGCAGCAATTACTGCATTTGGCACTATGGTCAAAGGGACATTCATTACTCACTCAAAAAAGATATGTTGGCTATTTTATGCAATGCATTTGTGAGGTAAATTGAATCAGGGAAAATCGCCATCAGGCCAACACTCAACCAAAAATTTGCTGCTATGTAAGGTGACATGTACAAATGCTTGAATTCCTGTTTGGAACAGACCTTGACAAGAAAATTTGTGAAATTAATGATGAGGCCAAAGCAATGTAGCAATGAATAATTTACACGTTCAACTCCAGATTGATAACACCACAGCAGTGGCATAGGTTAATCATATGGGAGGAACAAGATCAGAATCATGCGAGAACTTGGCTAACCTCATGTGGCACTGGTGTACTTCAAAGAACATCTGGGTTTCAGCCATCTATCTACCAGGTATCGACAATGTGGTGGCAAGACCATGGGTCGCAAAAGTTTAATGACAATATAGAATGGATGTTCAAATTCTGAAATTTTTCAAACAATTGTCCACTTGATTTGGGTTGCCCCCAGATATTGATCTGTTGCCATCCAGATTGAATCAACCAGTTGCCTAAATATGTTTCATGGGAGCCAGATCCATGATATGGATGCATTCTCGTTACATTGGGGGCACTCATTCTTTTATGCATTCCTCCAATTTTGTCTGATCACGAAAATGCCTCACCAAAATAGAGCGTGACTCCGCTACAGCCGCATTTTTTAGGTGGTCCCAGATTGGCCAACACAATCATGCATCCCATTAGTACTCAGAATGATGGCTCAGCCATTCATGATGATTCCTTAGCTGCAGTAATTGTTGGTGCATCCGGTTTACAGGAGAAAGTCACCAGTTTACATGACCATATCAAATTGTTGGTCTGCAGGTTCTGACCAGACCATTTCCAAGGCCCTTGGATTGTCGAACAGGACCATGGAAGGTTATGTGTTAAATATTTTTATTAGATGTAAGTACATATTAATAGAATATACTTCTCACATACATTCGTAATTATTAATATTAAACAATTATGTCATTATTATATATTTCTATACTTTTTTTTTTGCAGGTAAGAAAAGATAGAGAGGAAAAATAAAGTGAGAGTTAGGAAATCCAAAAATAAAAGAAATGAATGGAGTTAAAAAAGATCGGTGCAGGCTCATTGGAGTTTCTATATGGAACTTATCCATGATTTGTTACACGTGATTCTTCATCTATTCCATTATTCAGGCTTCAGTCAAGCTCTCGTACCGAGCCATTTTGACCCTTTAGATATTCAATAAATGGAGACCATATTCCTCTGTCCAACTTGTCCAATAGGACAAGCCTTATCTTTCCAGATGAAGTGTCTCCGACATTCCTGTAATCCACATTTTGATTGTGGGGGATGTAGGACCTTTCCAGAATTTCAATATTAATTTTTTCCCAATTATTAAACTAATCAATAAAAATTATTTGATTTGTTGTTATTAATTGATCTGTTTCTAATATTCCCAGTATTATTAACTTTGAGTCAGGGATCAGATTCATATTAAAACATTCGAAATTATCTTAAATATTTCTGTCCAAAATTTAGTAATTTTTACACAATTTGTAAATGAGTGCTGACATTTATCACATATGGCAGATACATTTGAAAAAATACTATGTAGTTTGGATTTTGAATAATGTAGTCTATGTAATATTTTAAATTGTATAAGGGAGTGTCTAGCATTTAACGAGCAGTGGTGTATATGTTGTAAACTTTCATCCCATACTTCAAGCCTAATGATTTGACCTAATTCGTTTTCCCATGATTGCCTATATATTTCTGTCATTGGGACATCGTTTTTCAGTAAAATATTATAAATATATGATATCAATTTTTCTGTGTTCGGGTGTTTATTTGGACATTCATCTAAAATGTCTGTCTTTCTATTTCTAATTTCCTGTGTGTTTGCTTTTACATAGTCTCTAATTTGTAAATGTCTAAAGTAATCTTTTGAATGTAATCCATAAATTTGTTGTAATTCTTGAAATGAAAGGAAAGAATTTTCCCTGTAGAGATCGCCCATCTTATTAATTCCATAGATTTTCCATTGTAAAAATCCTTTGTTCATCATTGAGGGTTTAAATGTAACGTTATTTACAATGGTAAGGGCTAGTGGTATATATCCCGATTTTAGTGTTTCTTTATTTGTTTCCAGAAATGTATTCCACTTTCTATTATAAGGTTTTCATTATAGGTTTTCTTACCTATTTTAATATTGGCGAATAAAATCGAACTAATTTCAAAAGGCGAACAATCTTCTTTTTCCATTTTTAACCAGGTTGGTTGTTTATCTGTCTCGACTAACCAAAAATTCATATTTTTAATGTTAACTGCCCAGTAATAAAACATAAAGTTTGGCAGTGCTAGACCTCCATTTATTTTTGGTTTACATAAATGATTTTTATTTATTCTATGGCTCTTATAATCCCAGATAAAGTTGGTGACTATGGAATTAACCTTCTTAAATAAATTTTTAGGAAGATATATCGGAATCAATTGGAAAAGATATAGTAATTGTGGGAGAAAAATCATTTTTATTGCATTAATTCTACCTAGCATTGAGATAGGTAATGTTTTCCAATATAAAATGTTCTTATTTCATTTATTCAATAAAAGTGGAAAATTTGATTTAAATAAAGAATCAAATCTTTTTGTTACATAAATTCCAAGATATTTGATTTTTTCGTTTGCTATCTTAAATGGAAATTGTTGTAGGAAATGTAAGTTATTTAGCATTATTGGCATAAGCACTTTTATTCCAATTAATACTATATCCTGAAAATAATCCAAATTCAGTTATTAATTTGAGTAAATTTGGGATACTAATTTCCGGCTTTGTAATATAAAGTAATACATCATCCGCATATAAAGAAATTTTATTTTAAGTATCTCTGGTGCATTATCCATATATTTTAGGATGTAATCTCACCCGTTGAGCTAATGGTTCTATTGCAAGTGCAAACAGTAGCGGGGATAAAGGACAACCTTGTCTGCAGCCTCGAAATAGATTAAATTTAGTTGATAGCATTTGATTTGTTATTATTCTGGCTGTTGGATTAGTGTATAATAATTTAACCCAAGTAATAAACTTCTCTCCCAACTTAAAAATTTCCATAACCGAAAACAAGTAAGACCATTCTACCTGGTCAAAGGCTTTCTCCACATCTAACAAAATAATTACTAGGTCTTTATTAATACCTCTTTTTGAATATATAATATTGTATAATCGTCTCAGGTTATCTGAGGAATATCCTTTTGGTATAAATCCTGTTTGATCGGGGTGAATTAATTTATTAATAACTGTGCTTAGTCTTTGTGCTAATATTTTGGTTAGTATCTTTTGATCAGTATTTAAAAGAGCTATAGCTCTATATGATCCTGGGTCATCCAGATCTTTGTCTATTTTAGGTATAAGTGTTATAATAGATTCATTTAACGTTTCTGGTAGTTTCTGGTGAGTATAAATGTATTCATAGAGTATCTTCAGACGTGGTGCAATCAGATCATAAAATGTTTTATAAATTTCCGAGCCAATACCATCTGGTCCCGGTGTTTTACCATTTTTTAATGATCTGATAGATTCTTCGATTTCTTTTACTGAAATTTCAGCATTTAGTGATTCTCCATTTTGTGAATCCAACTCATTCAGATTACATTTTCTTTAAATACTTCTATTCCTATCCTGTTTTCTGTTGTTTTAGCTGAATATAAATTGTTATAATATTGCAAAAATCTCTCATTAATATCTTTAGGTTGTACTAATGGTTCGCCATTATATGATTTAATCCTATAGATTCTTTTTTCTCCCTCCATCTTTCTTAATTGATGAGCCAATAATATTTGAGGTTTATCTCCAAATTCAAATTGTAATTGTTTAGTGTATTGATAGAGTTTTATAACTTGATCTGAGTATATTTTATTTAATTTATATTTCAGTGCAGCAATTTTATTATGTGTTGCTATGGATGGATTAGCAGCATTCTCTGCGTCTAATTGTTTAATCTCCTTTTCCAATTCCTGTTGTTCCCTCTGATTCTTTTTATTATAAAATGCTTGAGAAGAAATCATAATTCCACGGGCATATGCTTTAAAAGTTTCCCATAATAGGGAAGAGGATATTTCCGGTTTATCATTTATTTCAAAGAAAAAATCTTGATCTGTTCTATAATATATTCCTGAGTTGCTTTGTTTTTTAAAATTTGTGGATTAAATCTCCATTGTCCCCGTTTTTCCATTTTACCATTTATTTTAATCATAAATGTTAAAGGTGCGTGATCTGAGATTGTAATATTATGGTATTTTGAATTATAAATGAGTGAGATAAGCTTAGCGTCAACCAAAAAATAATCTATTCTTGAATAGGTTTTATGTACAGGTGAATAAAAGGAATATTCTTGTCCAGTTGGGTTTTCTACTCTCCAAACATCTTTAATATTACTAGTATCCATATATGCATTTAATAAGTCACTGGAATGAGATTTGGTTTTCCTTTGTCTTGTGGATCTGTCTAAATCGGAATCTAATGTACAATATAAATCTCCTCCAATTATTAAGTTATGCTGTGCTATTTCCGGCATGTTATTAAATATTTTCTTAAAAAACAGTGGACTATCAAAGTTTGGTCCATATACATTGACAAAAATCATTTTTTGTGCATTTAATTCTCCTATTACAATAATGTATCTGCCATCATTATCAGTTATAGTTGATGTATGTTTCAATAAAGTGCCTTTACAAAATAATATTGCTACGCCTCTTGATTTGTGTGTAAAAGAAGACTGATATGTTTTATCTATCCATTTAGCTTTCAGCTATGCTCGCCATCTTTTTTTTAAATGTGTTTCTTGAATGAAAATCACATCAGCTTTAATTGCTTTTAAATGTGCTAATACTTTACCTCTCTTAATTGGTTCATTAACACCTTTAACGTTCCAACTGCAAAACGTTATTCCTTCATTCCCCGTATTCATTTTTAAATCTTGAATCTTTTGTCTATGGGGGTCTATAATAGAGCCAATGGTTCAGTTCGACAGACCCGACCTTACACCCGAACTCCGAATAGACTAATTTTAAGACCCTTAAATGTCTCTCACGTGTATATCTCCTTTGATCCAATTTGTAACTCCATTCAAAACTGAAAATAATAATGATAGTTTATAATAGAAAAGAAAAGAGGATAGGTTAAGAAATTAGTATTATGCACAAAGAAGGAAAAAACTACATCTAGTATTAGTGTAGTTAGTGCTAGCCATACTAGCATGGCTAAACCATCATCAACCGGACTTCCGTAGTTGATGTTGTGAACTTAACCAGCCCCTTTGTTTCTCGGAATGTTTATTCCATAGCAATATTTTACCGGGGGTATTAAATTTTAAAATATTCGGGTTTCAATAGTCGGAAATGTGAGGATACAAATGTTTAAAACTTGTTTGAAAATCTAATTTACAAAAAAACAAAAAAAAGGAAAAAATAAAATAAAAATGAAAATTACTAGTAAAAAAGAAAGAAGGTTTCCAAAGAGGACAAATGAAATCAAACTCTATATTTGACTCTAATCATTCCATTTTACTTCGGAGTCACGTGAGTATTACGTCGACGCTGACGGCTGAAGCAGGAGCTGCACAGACAGCTCCTCGACAGCGGTAGGTTCGGAACCGGCAGGTAAGTGCTGTTGAAAAAATTTTTTAGGACTGGAAAACTCCGTGCCTGGTGGAAACCAGGATTTTAAAGGTTTTAAAAACAAACTAAAAGTTTAAATTGAACAGATATACTCTGTTAAAATAACGGAGTTTTAAAAAGAACGTCCCAGGGGAATACCCAGCGATCGGGACGAAAGATTAATTACGGGGCCGGTTCCGATACTGATACCGTTAAAAATACGGTATATAGAGAGGTAAAAATGCTCCACAATGTTTTGGCAGGGAATTTTAAAAGACAGAAAGGCTGTACTTTTAAAAAGTTAATAACAATCGCGATATGGAGAAAGTACTCCAAAATATAAAAAGCGACAAGGGTCACAGTACCCAAACAGCCCAAAAAAAGACCCTGAGGGGCTTGAATATACAAAATATGGCTATGTGCCAAATTGAGAATTGAACCTTGGTTTAAGGGTGGAGGAAGTCTCTGTTTGGATATAATTCCAAGTGGATCAGGGCCTGCAAAAAAAAACAGACCCTGCAAGTGGTGATGTGAATTTATGAATGCACACCACAAATAAAAAAGTGAGGCCAGATGTGCTGAGATAGCAAAAGATTTTGCTATATCTAAAGGAAGTGGTGAGGCTATGGAAGAAAACTAGCTGCCAACATTAATTATATGGTATCTCACCAACTTCAAGAATACAATAAAACTTTTATGTTTTATTAAAATATCAACGGTAAATACGTTTATAAATATCCATGTCTCCAATAATATGAGATATAAGAAAACAATTTCAAAGTATTTCAAAATGGTGCAAATAAGTAATACTTTCAAAATAAAATACATTGCCCATCAGTTGTGGAGCTCAATAGGAAAGAAATATATATATAATTTACCGAATCTGCACTATAGGTTTGCAGATCCGATACAAATCAGGGATATTAAACTCCTGATTATTATAGAATAAACCTGCCTTATGATAAATCAAAGATATTAATTACAAAGAAACAGACTACTGATCCTTAAACTTTGGGGGAGAAAAACTATGATCCAATGAAAAATTTTGATAATGGATCAAAACAAAGGCAAAGATCTTTTAACTTGCGGTGAAAAAACTATGATCCAATGAAAGATTTGATAATGGATCAAAACAAAGGCAGAAGTGGTTATAACCAAAACATAGCCTTATCTAAACCTATATAATTGGGGAAAGAAGGCTTGAAGTACGTTGAAAAGGTGCAAACATCTGGTTACAAAATTAAGTTCATGAATCTCCAATTATGGGGGATTACAGGTGTATTATGATTGTTAACCAATATAACTAAGGAAGGATTGGTTCACCTGTATAAGAAAACTATTAAAATTGATTTCAGGTTTGCACTCAAAAGTAATTTTAATAAGAAGGGGGTACGTACATGTTATATTATAAATTACCTCAGTGAAAAGATTTCATGGTATAAACCATACAAAACATCATTATATTTACACTTTCACAGTGTAAGAAAATGGAAACATCTAGAACATGGAAAAACTGTTTGATTAACAAAGTGTTAATCAATATTACAGGTGCTTGAAATTAATTAAAGTGGGTCAAGCTGTGCAAGTTAAAACATTGTCCAAACAATCAATCAGTTCAAGGCTGTTTAAACCGAATACTAAAGGAACAATTATACTGATAAAGATCAGCACTTGCAACTAATGAGGTCATGGTCATGGGTTATCTCGATTATATTTAAATAATGGAAGAGATAAGAGCAGCTGCAAATTAGTGCCTGCCATTACAAACCTGGTGGGAGGTAAGGACCTGACCCATTACATAAAAGCATATGCTCAGGCATTAATAAAATATTTATAAATTACTATTCTGAATTTAGAAGTAATTCAAGCACCATAAGCACCATAAGAGGGGGAAAATTGTTCCATGATAGAAATATGTCTAATTGTTGTTGACATACTTTGTCCCTCCATTAGGATTTAGGTAAAAAATAAATAAAGTTCCAAAAGAAGGAATACAGAAGCTTATAAGAATATGTATGCCTTGTGACGAGGGCTTATGCAAAATATCAAATGATACGTTATCATTATTAAAGTAAAGTAAAAAAGGTTCATAAACTGCTTCAACTATAAGATTTACAGCTGTTGCAAACTGAAGCAAGTGTTACAGATGATGTACAGCTTCTGTGAATGTTTGGGTAAAGGTAAGAATATTATCTATTCTTATAACAATAATTGATATGTCTCTTGTTCGGACTGCAGACAATAATACCAGGCGAACATTAAATGGTTTGTCCTAAGAAATTTTCCAAACATTCGTATTAATTGTTGAAGTATAAGGAGTTATGGATTAAAAAGATCAATTGTTTTATTATGGAACTGTCCATGTCGTATCAAGATGAACAATACCACGGCTGTGGCATATGTTAACAATGGTCAAATTTGGGAGAAAAACATATTGTCATTATTTTGCA